>APFE031706396.1:47187-75688 GCA_000404065.3 Pinus taeda
AATAGCTTGATTATTCACCTACCCATGTGTCACTCTCTTATCAAGGGTCACCCAAAATTATTTACTTAACTTTTTATTTAAAACTAATATTTTCCTCACCTCACAAGATTCCTATTTCTTCTCCTAGTTGTCTCTTTATTCCCCCATTTTTATTCCTTAAATTATGTTTATTACTTGGAGTCAATTAATGAGTCAAGATTTTATCCCCAATCTACTTCCTAAATTAACTCAGGTTATTTCTTAGAGGGATATTCTTATGTTGGTTGATGCCACATGGAGCTTCTCTACATTTCTCTAAATTTAATTTATGTTTCTTATTTTAATTCACCTTCCTCTTTTCTTAATTAAGTTTAATTGGTTTAGGATTAATCTTTATCCTTACAATATGTTTGTCTTCCCCTTTTACCTAATTAAACCACCTAATCTACCCAGTATTTTCCAACATGGGGAGAGTAGAATTTTTAAGGTACTCTATTTATTTCTTTCTATGATCCTCCTTATTCCAAGTTTTATTTTTGATTTAATTACCTTGGTTTCTAATCATCATTTACCCTTGATGTAACTTTACCTAGTTTTCATTCCTTATATTTATTTATTATTATTTATTTTAATGATTCCAAGGGTGCCAAGTTTGGTTGTGCCCTTCAAGAACTTCCCTAGAAGTTCCAAGGGTGCCACACCTAACAGTTTGATTGTGATGCCAAGGGTGCCAAGTTGGTCGTGCCCTTCAAGAATTTCCCCTGAAGTTCCAAGGGTGCCACACCACTTTCCCTTCAAGCATCCAGTGACTACGAGGGGAAAATATTGTGCAATGTCATAGACTGCTATCATCTCTTATGTTGCTAGCTATAGTGAGACTAATGGTGCCGGGGATAAAGGAATCCGACTTGATGCGCGCCCCCGGTAAAATCCTCATGAGCGACCCAACTTGGGGACCTACCCTCATGGCATCGTGATCTTCAAGGCGAAGGTGTTTCAACCCTTCCAGCCCAAGTCACGATGGGAGTGCTAGTGGGTGAGATCAGGGACACTGTCCCACCCCTCCCATGTAGTTCCATCCACTTGTACAACCCCATCACCCATATGTGAGTCATTCGGCCAAGCAACTCATCTGTGCCTGCAACCATTAACATATCATCAAAATATAGATAAACATATATAGCAGGTTTTCAAAATCGATTAGAATTTCAAAGATAAAATAATATAAATTTTCATCAAACCAGGTGTCGTCAACTCGTCATGTGCAAGTGCCTCTGGTGGTTTTCTTGCCATACTCAATAATAATCAGTAACCAGGTTTTTCAGTGTTAGTCATTGTCATAATAGCATTATTACCATCACCTGGTCATTCACATCATTGTTCATTGTGAACCAGAACTAATGTAAGTAGCTAACATAGGGGATACCTCCATCATGGCTAGCATCATCATAACCTTAATGGAACCATAGATATAGATCAAAGCTATCATCATTATAACAACAATAGAAACATGTCTATCCTTTACTATTATCACCATCATGATAGCAATAGAGAGTACACATAACCATTAATTATATCGTAATCATAATATTAATAGAGAACATACATAACCATCACATTTGCTGTTAATAGAGTCACGTTTCTGGATCCTTAGGCTGAGTTACTCATAGACTAAAGTATGCAAGATAATGTCATGTTAGAGTCATGAAACTAGGGTGGGCACTACAATTTAAATGTCCTGGTGTTGGTATTATTTAAATGCATCGACGCACTTTATTCTCATAAGAGAAACTGTCGGGTTTAAAATCTATCTGGAATTTTATTTTCACATAAAATGGCATATTAATATCAAATTATCCTTTCAGACGCATCAACACGAATTACAATAGTTCATAGTATACATATTCTACTTAACTTCGTCTTACTCTTTAAAAATGATTTGAAAATTATATTGAAATTCTGATTGTAGTGATATGGTTCTCGGGATTAATTTTAGATATGCGCACAAAATTTTATTTCTAATTTTTCTCAACTACGGGGACAAAATATCAATAATATAGAATGGCTAATTCTCCAAATCCCATCCCATTCCATATTGCTGATCAAAGTCCTTCACGGGGTTATCTCTTTCCATTTCGTGTAAGTTCAAATTTTATTTATATTTCGATTATCTAATTGATTTTTTTTAATCCATGTCAATTTGAATAAAAATGTATCCAAATTTACATGATCTTAATTTAGAATCGAGTTCATATGCAAAAAATATTCCTCCATTTTAAAAATGTCGGAAGCTCTTATCAGGAGAAAATTATCATAAGCAGTTGGTAGATGAAAATGGATAACCTTTTCACCCTACCAATTGGAACATGACATCTTCTAGATGCAATCTTGGATCAAAGATGGCAATAATTTTTTGGTATAATGTAATTTCAACAAACCAACTGCATTGATGTGGTTACTGATATCATTGATATTGTACTAATGACATTCATTATTTTTTGAAATTAGGATTCTAGCGATGATGAGTGACCCACCTACCATCTTTCGATGCACCCCACTACATCATCAAGTTAAGAGAAGGTTGCATTAAGAGAAATAATCAAAGAGGAATCATACAAAGAATGGCTGAATCAAACATCTATTCAATTCCCACAACATCTAGATTCACCAATTAGGAATGATTACAACAACAGTAGTTCTTCATCACAAGTTGGCAATGGAGGCAATAAAATAGAGGTTGGTATGGATGATTACTTACGAGATATGACTGTAATGGAGGCAATGTTGTTATATGCATTCTAGAATGATGAACTAGTGGATGTTTCTTATATCAACGATACCTTATTCGAAAGTTTGAAATCTGTTTCCACCACCCCTCTCTTTGGACCTGACAACAAGTGAAATTCTACTCAGCTGGGGACAACGATGTTGCTGTACAACTTGAAAGCAATGTTTGGCATGTCGAATGCATGTTTATCAACAATATTGAGGTAATTCACCTACATGATCAATCAAGTCCCTTATATTTTGAGAAATATTGTCACACAATTAACTCTTTAAAATAGTTTGTTGTAGAATCCTGCCGTGCTTTCGATCTCTATGATCGTAAATCCCTTAATAAGAAAAATTAATTGCGAAAAACACCTAATGAATCCGTTCAGGATTTTCACGATCGTTTTATTCATTACTGCTTTGAATTGATTGAAAATTAAATTGATTGGGAGTTCTTAACTGGAATATTTCAATATCTTGTTCACATTTATGAAAATCCACATGAGTTAGAATCTTTCAAACCTCTCCCAACATACATCGGTGTTAGAGCTTCTAAATATGAGAGGAACAATGTTGATGTTCCAAGTGACCCTCTACTCGCTTCTCATCAAACAACTCTAGCTTTGCAGGTCGAGGTGGGAGAAGTTGAGAATTCACCTGTTGATCTACCACCATCTCCTCTTACTCCACTTACTCAGAATTTCAGCACAGAGTTGGATTGTGACTCTGCTGGTTGTGATGAAGTGCTATCTCCTCGTCCTCCATCCTTTGGTCGCTCTAATCATCCAGATTTTGATGTGTTGTGTTCACGGGTTTCAAATTTCTCTTATGATGTTCATGAGGGTCAAGTTCTGGATGGTTTTGTTGTTGAGAAACCAACTTGCGATATCATTTTTGATGAGTATGTGTGGGAGTCTGAACAAGAATCTGCGGTGAAGGATGACCTCTTTCTGTCCACACCTCTTTCGCTTTATCCTGACATTTTCCATGATTCTGCCACTCCTATTCAATCTTTGAAAATTCATTTTCAGATGTTTATACTTTTGATTGTTTGTAGAACATGTGGAATGCTAGATTTTCATTTGAATGCGGAGAGGAAAAATCTGTTTTCCCTGATTCCCCCAATATTTCATCTTATCTTTTTGGGAAAATAGAGGGTGAAATTCCTCATTTTCCATCATCCCCTCTTTACAATTTGTCAGATCATGAGGATGCCTCTATTTGTGATCTTGAAATTTTTGATCATGGTTATCGTGATCTTTTCATTCATTCATCCAAACATGGTTTTGATTCTTCCACTATTGATCTTTCTAAGCCACCGGTCTTCGATGATCCATTTTCTGATGAATTGGAACCTCTTCAAGATGTTAAGGCACTTGATCCCAAGTTGATGGTTATGTTAGGTTCTCGTAGCCTTGAGTTCATTTCCACTTCCGATTAGAAATGTGTTGAATCTTTCCAAGTTCCTCATCACTTTGTTTTTCACATTGAAAATCAATCTATATTACAATTTTAGCATCCTCCATCTATATCACACGATCCTATCGCTCAATAATTAGAGGATTCATACCTAGCCAGCACTGTTGCAAAACAAAATTTTTCTTCTTTCTTCATGTTTGCTCATTTTTCAAGTTTGAAAGTGTGTACCTGCTCGTCTTTGACTTGTAATGTGTTTGATCACCATAGTACATCCACATAATTACTTTAATGCACTTTTCATTTTTACTTTTCTATGGGGCTCATTCAAGCTTCGAACATTTTGGTTCATATTGTCTTATCTTTTTGGTTTGTTGGTTTGCATGTATATCCTTCTTGAAATACATGCTCTCGCCTACATGGGCCAGCCAATGCGTCGATGGCTACATTGGAAGTATTACTTCACATAAGTTGGCCCATGTTCTGCTTAGGTTAGGAGTAGGAGTAGTTGTTTCCTTTTCTTGTTTGTTTCTTTGATTTGCTTTACCTCACTTCTTTCCTTTAGTTGTTTTTATTTGCAGATGTTGGTTAGTTTTCGCATGAAAATGTGTTTGGATTCTTAGACAAGCAGGGTGAAGTTCAAGAGGAACTTGTACTGCTATCAACACTTGGTTATCTGTCTATTCCCTCTCTTTATGTTAATCTTTCATTTCTTTTAATCGATGATACCCTGATGGAAAATACGTTCCTTTCAAAGAGAGTCATGGTGAAATCACAATGCTTGCACTTTTAAGTCATACCACCTATTCTAATCAGTTTTATATTTTTGGTTAACCCTTGTCAACTCAGTCAAGTAGAGTAAGGAGAGGGGGAAAACCTTAACAAACATGTCATATGTATATATAAATATCCTTCTCTGAAGGGACAACCTCTTATGCTCTCAATAAGTTGGGATCCCTCCTTTGCCTCATTAAATAAATAAGTGCCTATGAACAGTTATTTGAACAAATAAAAAATGAAAAAATGAAATAAAGGGCGAAAGAAGAGAAAGGATTCCTTCGCAAAAAGGTGAAGTAAGTAACTCCATCAACGTACTGACCAGGATCACTGGTAGTGGAGAAATGCTTGTGTTCCTGAAGTGACTTCGCTGGGTACTGTCTAGTCCTGCTGGCAAGGGAGCAACACGAGAGATGAAACTATTACTCTGATAGTCTTTTTTACTTGTGCATCTATATACCCCTCATAATCGAAACAACTCAGTTTGACTTGGCTTGGTATGTGTGCTGCTGATGAAGAGAATGGTAGGGACTACATCTTTAACTCAACATAAGTGAAGAAGCCATGATAATCAAAGAATCGAAAAATACTCTTGGAAGAGTTAGACTCATTTTGCATGAGACTAGGTCCATACAGAGAGCTGGAGTTCTACTAGTGTGTCACTAATGTTGTAGCGACTACAACCACCCTCCAAAATTTTCCCTTTGCTTCGATTTTGGAGCCTTTCTTCTTAACCACAGCATATCATCTCACACTGATCCAGGTATTCATGCTTCGACTGAGACTTATCTTTTTATTTTCGATTGTGTTTGCTTACTTAGTCTATTTTCTAAGTCATAAGCTGATCTCCCAACTTGGTCTTACAATAGTTTTGGGCTTGCCTCTAGAAACTGCACAATCCTTGAGGGCAAGCAACCTGGATGATGGGAGTTGCACAGTCCCAACTACTAGTGAACCTTGAGCTTAGAAAATGTACAATCATGGGGAGTAAGCCCAACACTAAGCCCAAAAATTGTGCAACTCTCACTAAGCTCAAAAATTGTGTAGTGCATTGAGCCAGAAAGTTGCCCAGTTCCCTAAAATTGTGCAGTTTTCCTCGGCGGTGTGGATGGAAAGTTTCCCAGAAAAAACAAAAACAAAAAGAAATAAAATAAAAAGAATCCCTAAGAAATAGGGATCTATTTTTTGTATCCCGAAGGAGGCACTTGCACTATTTTTAGACACTTCCACCAAGTGTTGCTTTTTCCTTCATTTTAGGCATGAGCATCATAAACCCTAATTTGTCCAAATCTATTTAATCAATGCTTCTAGAGCTCATTTGAACACTCAATATTAGATCTCTAACATTACTGAGGAGATCAAGGAACCTTTGGTGCGATCGTCGTCGATTTTCCAGGTGAGTTTTTCTTTTGTCATCTTTTGCCGGTTTTTCTGTCACTTTACTGAGGAGATCAAGGAATCTTTGGTGCGATTGTTGTCGATTTTCCAGGTGAGTTTTTCTTTTGTCATCTTTTGCCAGTTTTTCTGTTGCTTTTTGTTGTTTGGCTTGTTTGAGTGTTGTTTCACTTGTTTCCCTTCATGGTTTTTGGCGTTATTACTTGCTTTAACTTGTAGAAGTGTTTTTTTAAGTTTTATATTGCCTTTCCCAAGTGTCACATTAGTTTTCCTATTTTTGCACCAATAGTTGTCATTGCGGCGGCTCTCCTCACTTTGTTTTCCTTCCATTTGATCAATTGCTGCACTTGATTCACATATATGTATCAAGATTTAGTCAGATATGTACTTAGTTTCACACTATCTCTTAGATCTACTTGTTTTTCACACTTCCCTTGGTCAGATCTGGGTTTCCCTTGGATGGATCTCACTTTTCACAACTAACACTACACAATCTGGAGACTCAAGCCACAAACTTCACCTCTGGAAACTAGTACTATCGATAATGGGCAATAGTCTAGGTCTATCAAAATGTAAACAAGTATTACTGCCAAATTCATAACTACTGAAAGTAAAGGACATAAGTCTAAAGGATGAAGAAACATCAAGTATTTGATGAAGTGACTAGGGCCAGATCTTAGACATTGGTACCTATTGGGGCTAGAGGTTTCACACCACATTGGGGATGACATTCAATGTGATCTAGCCGAGCATCTAGATTGAGAATACAACAGTGTGTGTAGCATTTAAATTGGTGGATTTCATTCGGAAAGAAGAAGATGTCATCACGGTCCTCATGCTTTTTTAGGACCCTGCCCAAGAGTATCTTCAATTGTCAGTGGATGGTAATCAAATTAAGATATTGGCTTCATCTTCCCTTCGTATACCCAGGTTCAAGAACCAAATTGGCTACTTCAACTTGGATTTCAGAATCAGAGTAAGCTTGGCGGTCATTAGTGGTCAAGGCTTCTAATTTGCAAATTTCCTCTTGGAACTCTAGGGGGTGGAGGAGTGGAAAATAACTGCGGTATTTTGTGCTTGAGATTGGGCTCGTGGTTGGCCTTGAGGGGTTTTTCCACTAGACCCATGATGAAAACACATCCTTTGGTGGGGCATGGTATGTTGGATCACAACATACCAAAGTGAGGATGACACCTAGAAGAAAAAGAAGAATGTAAAACATAATACAAAGTAATAAGGTTTCCCAATATGATTTAACTACTAGGGAGGTCTAGAGCGAAATCTAGTAAGATTATACAATGATTTAATGGATATGAAGGGATTTTGGGTAGAGTCTAACAACCCTAAGAAATCAAAAACTCCGATACCAATGCACACAACCAAGGTAGTCTAAGGACTATGAACCAAAAACCACAAGGTAAAAGCTATCAAATTGAACAAGTTGAAGGAGCTAAAGAGGCTGGACATAGAACAAATTACTGAGTAATGGTCGGTGCATCGGGATTGGAAGTGCTCCAGGTCGAGGACTCGCTTCACCAATTACCTCACCCCTGCTCAAGCTTTCACCGTAGCCGATACTAACTTCCCAAGGGTTTTATCCTCATCTATCGTTTTCTTGCTCCTCTCACTAATATTCGTCACCAGGTGCATGCACTAAGGGATAATGTCCTTGGAGCTAGGACTATCCTATAATACAACCAGAGCCAAATCACAAGAATTTCCACAATGGCACGAGGTCAGGACAGTCAAAGACAAGATCCACAAAGCATGCGCCATGGGGGAAATATCCCACTTTGCGGTGGGGGAATGTCAAAGGAACAACATACGAACACATAGTCAAGGTTACCTTGTTAGGAGCTCGTAGACAAAGAACATGATTCCATAGGATTGTGAAAGGAATGAATACCGATTGACATGTGTGATTGCATGGAGTGGGACAACCACACCATCCCCCAACCTCCCCTCCTCCATTGACAAAAATTCCAACAACCCGACTGGGGAAGAAAATTCAAAATTAAAAGGCAATACAACTAATACTAAAAAATAATAAAAATATTATAATTAATCAAAGAATATTTTTCAATTTTTTTTTAAAGCTAATAATCTTGTGATATTTTTTTGACAACATATATACACAATATTATATATTATTTTTTTTCTAATTACACAATATTAATAATTAATACATATGAGATAATATTAATAGATCTAATTATTACAATAATGCAACATCTAATTTATAATGAATAACTATTTACATAATTTTTTTTTCATAAAATTTAAATCTCATTTTATTTTAAATATATAAGTAATAATTATCTTTTTGACAAAATGTAGTTATTATATAAAATTTGACTATTGACCCGATGTTTGTATATATTCAAATTATCCTATGAATATAATACAACTTTTTTCCCTTACTGGAAAAAAATTTGACTATTCATTATTATATGTCTAATTTCTAAATAGAAACTACACTATAATACAATTAAATCAATATTATGTTATTATAATGGGGTAAGATTAAAAATTTATTAAAATTTGGAAAAAGTGAATTTCTTATTATCATATTGGATATTTTCACATCATAATTTTTTTGAATTTGGCACGTATTTTATATATATATATATATATATATATTATATATATTATAATATATATATATATATATATTCTAATTCCTAAGTAGAAACTACGCTCACTGTTATTATAATTTGGTTAAAGATTAAAAAATTTATTAATATTTAGAAAAAGTTGTGAAATTTTATTATCATATTGTATAACTTTCACATCATAACTTTTTGAATTTGGCAGGTATCAATAATAAGATTTATTAGAAAAATCCTAGGCCATGTATACTTAAAACAAGGTTTGTTTTTATGGGCTATCCTTATAAATAAAGGCCAAAGAGATGAGCAAATGGGGTTTTAATGGAAGTGTTAATCCAATTAATTATTAATGTGATCGACTTTAAGTTTAATTTTTTATATATAGGAATGTTTTTTTTTGTAAGTTTTGGTAGGATTTTCTGATTTTCATGTCCATTACACACCCCGCTACAGGGGAGGGGTAGCCTAAGATTTGAACCCAAGACTTCCGGTTCGGTGAGACTTCATTTCCACGGCCGCTGCCACTTGAGCTACCCCATGTGGACATATATATAGGAATGTTAGATATAGTAAATTAATACACATTTATTTTAATTAGGGATTTAATAAGTATGAAAAGTGATTGAATTTTTTGTGGTGTACATATTTTTTAGTGTATAACTTAATTTTTTTTTCTTTCTCAAAAGATTTGATTTTTTCCAATTTTTAATAGATTAATGGTTATGATGGATCTATATTGGTTTTATATATGTATCATTTATATTTTTTCATTATTTGAATTGCATTTTTGAATGCATAAATGGATACAAAACCTTGAAAATCACCATGGGCACTTGGATTGTGTAAACTACACAACTTAAACTTGCAATTCTAATTTTTTTTTGTTTAATTTCAAAAATATACTTAAAAAATGACCAAAATGTAAAATAGTAAGACTACTTGAAATGTTTTATCCATTTTGTTTTCAATTTCTTTATACAATATATACACATTTTTTTTTAAATCATATATAATATATGCATAGTTGATATTGAAATATTTTACTTAATATGGGCATTGAAACATTTTATTTATAGACTATATTGAACATATTAAAATGTTAATTATTATTAATATATTTTTAAATACATGGAAAAATTACTTAACTTTGCATATTGCAATATTTTATTTATGATCCACATTGAATTATTTTATTATTATTACTATTTTTAAATGCTAGATATCAATTTTATATTAGGGATTGAATGTCCTCTTGGGGTAGCTCAATTGAAAAATGGCCATGGAAATGAAGTCTCACCGAACCGGAAGTCTTGGGTTCAAATCTTCTACTATCCCCTTGATCGGGGTGAGAAGTTGGACATTATGAAGATGTAGTCCTACCAAGCTGACATAAACAATATTAGGGATTGAATAAATTACACATTCCCTCCCTTTTATTAGAAAGTAATTGAATATTTTTGACTTTCAGTTACTTCTTAGATATTTGGTCATATATATATATATATATATATATATATATATATATATATATTATCGAGAGAGAGAGAGAGAGAGAGAGAGGAGAGAGAGAGAGAGAGAGAGTTGATCCTCTTGGGAGGTTGCAAAGCTTGAAAAAATGTTTGCACTTCAAGAGAAATGATCACTCTAGGCCCTTAATAGATTTGTGGTTAGTACAGATCTATACGGGTTTTATAAGTATGTGTGTGTGTGTCTTTTCATTGTTAAATTGCACTTTTGAATACGTAAATGCATATAAATCCTTGAAAATTCTTTTTTGCACTGAATTGTGTAAACTACATAGCTTAAAATGCAATTCCAACATTTCAAATCAAAGTGACTAAAAAATATAACTCAAAATAGTTAAATAGATATGTGGTTAAGATGGATCTATACATGTTTTATATGTGTGTGTATTGTCATTGTTTAAATTGCAATTTTGAATATATTAATGGATATAGATCATTGAAATTTCTCCTGGGCACTCTAATTGTGTAAACTACATAACTTACATTGGAAAATCCACATTTAAGATAAAAATAACCCTGAAATAAACCTCAAAAAGAGTTAAAATGTAGAATAGTAAGACTACTTGAAATGTTTTAACCATAAAAAATTATTTTTTTCAATTGCTTTATACAATATATACACATTTTTTTGATATATAAACTATATATAATATATAAATATTTAATTTATGCACTAACATTACAATTTTTTTTTTTTTTTTTTTTTTTTTTTTTTTTTTTTTTAATAATATTTTTTAAATACACATCATATTTGCATAACCTTACATAATTGAAATATTTTATTAAGGACTCACATTGATTTTTTTATTATTATTAGTAATATTTTTTAAATACCATATATCAATTTTATATCAAGAATTTAATGAATTACACATCTACTTCCCTCTTATTAAAAAACAATTGTGTATTTTTTTCTTTCAATTACTGTTTCTCTTTGGGCATTGAAATAATTTCCCAGCATATATCCATTTTAAGCCCAAATCTATTAAATTTCAAAGGGGATCAAATCTCCTAAGGTGAATTCTTCTTTTAGAGTGCAAAATTTGAAAAAATATTTGCATCTTGAGAGCTTTGATGCATTTTGATTTGAGATGGATCTAGTTTTGATTCTCTCTCTCTCTCTCTCTCTCTCTCTCTCTCTCTATGTGTGTGTGTGTGCGCGCGCGCTATGTTTCAACTCCAAATTGAACATAAAAATAATTCCATGTATATTTAATTTTTGAGCAATACACCAAGAAAATATGTTAAATCATTAGGACTTTCTTTTAAAATGTGACATGTAGACTTCAAACACTTATCAATAGAATAAAAAATCTCTCTCTCCACACACACACACATAGTTGATATTGAAATATTTTACTCATTGTGCATATTCAAATACACATCTCAAACATACTAAGAAGTAAGAAAATTAAAATTTCCTATGAAATAATTACACATCTCGCTCATACTAAAAAATGAAGTCACTTATGGAAGAATTTTTTTTTTTTTTTTTTTTTTTTTGTTTTTTATTTTTTTCTAATATTCATGTTTCTTATTGAAATGATTTTTCTTGTCATTAGCATTTTTTTAATGTAGGTGCTATTTTATTTCTTTTAGTGTAACATTACAAAACAACATGTCTAATAGCGCACTCGTGTGTGTATATTTTTTATTGAAATATATTAGTTAACATGAATATTCAAATAGTCTATTGAAGTCATATTGAGATATTTTTAAAAAGTATAAGAATTATACACCTTCCTCACGCTTGAATGTGAAAATATAAGATTTCTTTTTTAAAATTAATTCATCTCTTTAAAGTCAATATAAAAATATATTACTTAACATAAACATTGAAATATTTTATTTATGTTTCATAGTGGGAATAAAATATTTTATCACATAGCCTTCATATTAGATTGTAATATAACAACTAATGAAGTGAGCACACTGAAAGTGAGATTATTGTTGATTTATAATGCTTTTAATTAAAACTAACCAAATATTAATACTCATTTTTGTTTTTTAATCATAGTTCACATTGTTTTTTATATTTTATATTTATTTTAAAATGGACATATGTCAACTTGAGGTTGAAAACGAAACAAATTAAACATCTCCTTTCATACTAGGTTGTCAAAAGCACCTTTTTGCACAACAATGAATTGAGGAAACAATGAGAGTGATATATTGATGTTTTATGCTGATTTTAATTAAAACTAACCAAATATGGAGATTTTAGCTTTTTTAGACAACATTATTTTTTCATTTAGAGAATATATATATATGTGTGTGTGTGTGTGTGTGTGTCATCTTGAGATTGGGCATGAAGGAATTACACATCTCTTTCATATTGGGCTATAAAATGCACCTCTCAAGACAACAACACCTAGTCTAATGAGCACAATGAGAGTGAGATTATTGATGATTTATAATGCTTTTAATTAAACAACTAATCAAATATGTAGTTTCATTTTTATTTTATTTTATCATGGTAATAATTTATTTTTATTTTAAAAAAGACACATGTCAAAGATTGAGCCTCTAGACACAATAATGTTAAGTTAGATGTGAAATTTTGAATCATATCCATTGTTTTTTTGTTTATTAAATAAATATTGATTTTCAAATTAAAAAATAATTTATTAACTTGTAATTTATGTCTATTATGGTCTTCCCAAGGTTATATCTTTAATGATTTTGTACTTTTATTTATTTCATTAAAAAAAAATTAAATCAATAATGAGAAACAACTAATTAAGTATTTCAATTAGTGTAGTATAAACAAGTGACAATTTCGCCCAGAAAAAGAATGGTTTTTTTCTCATGATTTTGACAAAATATGACGATTTCATTTGGAAATCCAGGTTATAGCTGTCATGTTTCAAAATTTTGGGTGCTCCAAGGGATCTAGAGGATGTTGAATCACTTTCCACCATTAAAAAGATGATTCAAACACTCTCAAATTCTGATATTTTGAAAAAAAAATGCTGGATTTCGATGAAAAAATCACAGAAAATAGGTCATACCTTTCTTCTTGTATATTTTTTAAGACCCTTCCCAAAAAGGTCTTCATCTTCTAGTGTAAAGAAATGGATTTAAGGTATTGTTTCCTTCTTCCCCTGGTGTGACTAGGTCCAAGTACCTAGTGAGAAACCTCCTCCAGTATCTCTGAATTTGGAAAAAATTGGCGGTCCATAGTTGTAAGGGATTCAAGGTGACAAATATCAAAATGGGTTATGGAGGGACAACTAAGTGGAATATATCTGTGACTTCATGCACTTGTGTGATTCAGACCTTCGGGGCCTCTACCCCGCCTCTTTAGCTATTACACATATGTTACTGCAACGTGTTGTACAAAGGAATAGAGCACTAAGGCTCTCAATGGAGTTTAAACAGATCAAGGGAATGGAAACTAGGAGGGACTGAATTAGATCAGGAAAGAAAAAGTGATAGGCCGAACCCATAATACTAAGAAAGGACAAGTGAATTCAAAACTAAAGAAGCAAGGGAATCATCATGGACCTGGGAGAGGATCAACCTGTTGGCACTAATCCGCTAACCATGAAACCAAAACTGAACAATTACAATAATTCCAATTGAACATATATTAAAATCAACTCACTAAAATAGGAATCGACAGTACAAGCAAGACATTCAGGAAATACCCATGAATGGGAGCCCTTCTACAACCCAAAATCTATTTTCTCCAAGACTAAAGGAAGCACTAATGGCCAAGCTACTAGAATAAAATACCTTGGCCAATGAATTTCCCCTTCAAAGCAATCAGTGTGGTCCTTTAATTTTCCTCTCTAGGCATGCTACAGGTACAATGTATTCCACCACCTTGAAACTAGAATTTTGCCCAAATAGATAGAAATCTCCACAAAGTTGGCAATGAGCACAACCAGACCCACTCCAAAAGGAAATAAGAAAGAGTTCCCTAAGAATATTGTGAGGCTGTCATGGAATAGCCCCTCATCAATAGCGACACCCATGAAAGATCCCACTTGCGGTGGGGGCGCAAGCTTTTTCCACCTTATTTGACGCAGAGGATGAGAATGTAAACCAAAAGGAAGGACTGAGATGTTGCTTTCCATATTAACTTAACAATGAATGTTTGCATGCTTGTGCTTGTAGGGGGTTGCCCCACCCCCCTCACAAATGATTTCTCGATAGTTAGGTGGCAAGCTCGCCCCCCAACCTCCTGATCTTCCTCATTTTCCACCTTGATCAAGGATATATATACTTGTTACACACACATACCATGTGTATTTTTTTAATTATATAATTGCATTTTGGGATGTATAAATAGATACAAAGCATTTAACAATCCACTTGGGTACTTGGATTGTGTAAACTAAATAGCTTAAACTCACAATTCCAACAAATCTTTGCTCAATTTCAAACAAAATTGACCAAAACAAAATACTTCAAAAATGCCAAAATGTAGAGTAGTGAGGCTACTTAAAATGTTTTAGCCACAACATATTTTTTTTTCAATTACTTTATGTTGAAAATGCAACAAGATGATGGAGCTTAGTGAAAAGAAGTCGCCTTCACTAAGTGGGCCCACAGGCTATTTTTGGCGCAAAGTCTATTTTTAGACTATGTCTATTTTTAACATATGGATCATGTCTATGAGTTGCAGGATGCTATTTGTGGATGATTGGTCAAGTTGGTAAAAATAGATGGACCTCTATTTTCAGACATATGGGCGGAGTCTATTTTTAGACTGTCAGGCTAAAAATAGAGCAGTCGAATATTATTAGCTCTTAATAATATTTAGACTATAAACATTATCTTATTCTCTTGGAGCACTTCAGTTCGAGCTACAGATGTGGCACATGCAACTGCTAGAAGGAAATACACTTTTCTTATTGGTTACTTGAGCTATTGCATGAAGGACTTCAGTTAGAACTTCAGTGATTGAGTTATGTGGAGTTGAATGAGGAGTTGATGGAGTTGTGTTCAGTTTGACTTAGTTGAACTAGTTTTATTTAGTCTAACTAACAAATACACTAGTGATGAGTGGTGTGAATTAGTTATTAATTAATTCACTAATTATTAACTCATAAATCAACTAAAGGATACATCAGTTAACTCAGTGCATGGACAGTTCAGTGGAGACACGTGTTAGAGGTGAGTGAAAGGGCAAGATAGCTGTCAGTTGTGACTATAGTTGTGCATGAGATTTGCACAATCAATGGATTGAGTATTGCCAATGAGGATTACGTGGTATAACCAAAGGGAATACAAATATGGATCACACATTTGGTGTCATTCTCATCCATTCTCATGCAGGATTGCATAGTGGAGGCAGGCAAATAGCGAAGGAGATTTGAACCTGTGATTGATTCAGATCTAAGCTAGTTTGTGTATAACAGGTGGAGATAGTACTAAGTACATGTGAGGAGTATTATACTATGTATTTTTACATTTTCTCAATCAATATAATATACAGACAGTTGGGGGTTTTTAGCTGTATGCTTTCCCCGTGATATACTGTGTTGATATGTGCGATTGATGCTTCAATGTGTGCATGCGATTGTTTCTTAATTCCGCAAAATTGATGATCAACATAGAGGAGGTTATGTATTATGCATGATTCTGCAAATAGTGTATAATCAAGATAATCTCTGTGAATAAGTGTCATATTATTCAAAATTTTCTACACTTTATACAATATATTCACTATTTTTTTACAACACCATATACAATATATACATAGTTGACATTAAAATATTTTATTTAACATGAAAATTGAAACATTTTATTTATACATCACATTGCACATATTTTTATTTTATTTATTTTAATTAATTATTATTATATTATATACCTAATACACATAAATATTGCTTAATCTTACATATGAAATATTTTTTTTATACTCCATTGATTTTTTTAATATATTTTTTAAAAATCCATATATCAAATTTATATTAAGGATTGAATGTAGGATAATTGAATTATTCTTCTATATATATATATATATATATGGAGTAATTGAATTACTTCTATTGGCATTGAAATATTTTATGTGTGTCAACACACACATATATTTTCTCATTTTATGTGTATACTATATGTAGATAAGTTGATATTTATATAATAGTTAAGTGGATATTCAATAGTTATTTATGTCTTATATGAAATATTTTTAAAATATAGTATTTATACACCTTCCTCACATTGGATTGTGAAAATATAAGTTTTTTTTAATATTAAAATTGTATATTTTTTATTTTATATTATAGACATAGAAATATTTTATTTATGGTTAAGAAGGAAAGAGAAATATTTTGCCATATCCCCTCATACTAGACTATAATATAACTAGTATAGGTCCATCTTAACCACAATTCTAGTAAGTGCTAAGAGGGATCAACTCTTGAAGTGAAAATCTCTTTTAGTGTGCAAAACTTGAAAATAGGTTTGTAATACTCTAAAACAAGGTTGCACCTCAAGGAATTTGATCCCTCTAGGACCTTTAAAAATCTGTGGTTAACATGGATCTATACTCTGTGTGTGTGTTTTTTCATTATTTAATTGCATTTTTGAATACATAAATGGATAAAAATCCTTGAAAATTCCCTTAAACACTTGAATTGTTTAAATCACATACTTCAAATTTGTACGTGGAAAATTTTAGACAAAATTGACCCAAAAATATAACTCGAACATGGTTAAATTTAGAAGAGTAAGACTACTTAAAATATTTTCATTTTTTTAAAACCATATATAATGTATACATAGTTGACATTGAAATATTTTACTCATCATAACCATTGAAATGTTTTTTTATAGACCACATAAAACATACTAAAATATTTCTTAATTAATAATATATTTTTAAACGCACATTGATATTAGTTACTTTTCTTATATCGAAAAATATTTTATTTATGATTCACGTTTATTTTTTTATTATAATCAATATTTTTTAGTTGCCACATATAAATTTTATTTTAAGAAAAATAAATTATATAATATAAATTTTATATTAAAAATTTAAATTATATAATTTCATTCTTTTATTAAGAAATAATTAGTTTTTTTTTCCACTTTCAATAACTTCTTTTGAAACTTGAAATATTTTATTATGACCATCATTAATCCCTTTTGAGAATGTAAACTTTCACACTTTAAATTCATATATTTTATTATTATCATCATTAATTATTTTTGAGAATGTAAACTTTCACACTTTAAATTCATATGCTATATTATCACTGCGGTGGAATGTCATTGTTTTTGAGAATGTAAACTTTCCCACTTTAAATTCATATCCTATATTATTACTTTGGTGGAATGTCTAGGAAAGGTCCAACGTTAAAAGAAGAAAGAGAAAGTAATTAGTTTTTTTTTAATATATATACGATTATATTTTATCAATAAAATATTATCATAAAATTTACTTAATAGGTTAATAAGTTAATTTAGTAGGTTTAATGTAATTTACTTGATAGTTTAATAAGTTAATTTAATAGGTTTAATAAATTATATTAAAGTAATGTAAGTTAGTTTAATATATTTATATATTATATTAAATAATGTAAATTAAAGTAACACTACCAATGATATAATGTTAAGATTTATAAATACCGGTTAAATAAACTAATTTAATATATTATTATTATCATCTTATATTTTGATAAAAGGAGTTGAAAATTTATAATTAGTATTTTAATATTAGATTATATTAGAATGGCTGGAAAAGTTATAATTAATCTTAGTATAATATTATTACTAAGTTATAATTGGGCAAAGTTATGATATTATTAAAATATTATTAGTAAGTTATATTCTCAATTGATATGATTAATGCTATAATAATATAAATTTGTTATCATTTGAATTATGTTAATAAATTAATATATTATTTAATATTATTGAAAATGAGAGGAGTGGTTAATAATAAATATGATTAAGTCAAGTGATTTTATTAATAATATTATAATTTTAGGTCAAAAAATTGTGAAAATGATTTTATTAATAATATTGTAATTTTATAGTTTTTGGGATAATTCTATTGGTGATCGCTATGATATAAAGTATTTGTAAAAGTATGTGATTTGACATTTAAAATCTTTTGAAAACTTGTGTGAGTTGAGCAAGATTGTGATTTTAATATGTTGTAATATTAATCAAAATGGTTTAGAGTGATTATGATATTAGAATGTAATAAATGAAAAAGTTGGCATCAAATATTTGAGGAATAAAGATATTAAACCATTAGATTAAAGGTTAATACTAGAATAAGTATAAAATTAGGATTTTAGATTAAAAATAAATGGGGGAAGGGGAAAAGGGTAAAAAATAGCTTTCCAAGGGTGACTTAACTTGAAGCTATCTCCATGATTGAAATTACTGTGTGTTTCTCGATTTTGAGGGCTTTCCTAATGATGCACTGGGGGTAGAAGTGGGAGGAGGACAAGATTTTAAAATCATGACAGTTAATAAGGTGTTTGGTATTGTGGGAGGTGCTCAACAATGATGCAGGAGTAGGCGACTCAGAGGAAAAAGCCTGCAGTTTCTATGTTTTTTCCAGTGAAAAATAGGATAAAAATAAAACATGCTATCTTTTTTTTAAAAAGTAGGATAAGAGGGATGAATAAAACTTGCTATCTTTTCATAAGATAGACAAATTGTAAAAGCCTTAAATTATTATGTAAAAAGCTACTTTTGTACTAAATAAGGTTATCCATTATGAATAAAAGAGGGATTGGCCGCCAAGCTGAGGGAGGCGACGCCAGTGTTGTTTTGAAAAAAACTCTTTCTCTCATGTAATGAAATGGAATGGTATTGTTGATGAATATATATTAAAAAATCGCTGTACAGTTTGGAAAAAAATCCCATAACTTTATATGGGCGCAACCGTTTGTAATTTATAGATATAAACTGTGTATTAATACCTGCAAGCGCGGGGCTGTTGAATTTGATGTGATAATATGACCTGTGCGTAAGGTAGTTTGGGACGCTTACTGTTGAATTTGATGTGATATAATGACCTGTGCATAAGGCAGTTAGGGACGATGGCGGTATAGTTTCAACTTGGCGTAATTTCCAGTTGTATTTATGCGTGGTGTGTCTGCGTGGAGAGAACATGAGCGCTTGGAGTAGGAGCGTGGAGAGAGCAAGAGCCAGGCTTGATCCTGCGTGGAGAGAATGCTCCTGATTGATGAAGCCGATGCTTTGAAGGGTCACAACTGTGATTGTAGGTGGAGGATCCGTTGGTTTGAAGGGTCAACAAGTATAACGATTTGAAGGGTCAACAAGTATAATGAAAGGATCACTGTGCTATTGTTTGCGCAGAGAGAGAGAGGGGGTTCTCTACATTGTATGGTGTCGTTTGAACCTACAAGTGCGGATTCCAGCGCAGAACAGGGGTAATTTCTTGTGGTGTTTTACTCTAAACTGCATGCAACTGAGCGTTCTATCAATTAATTATATTCTAAACACCCTTCGTTGTTGCACATTTTATAATCCATTCATCCATTCGGATGGTATGACTTGTATTGTAATTATGTTCGAATTGGTTTTGAAGAGAACGCGCCATTTGAAGTAACCATAATTCCATGTAGTTGTGATTGCCTCAAAACCGATACATTTATATCTTGGGGTCCATACATATATGTATGGAAATCAGAGTTACATTTATATTAAGGCATCATGGTATTGGAATGAGAGTCTACCGAACTAAAGTTGAGTCATTTGTAGTTTAATCCTTCACAAGAGGTTGCCAATAATCATAGATATATAGTTCCTTATAAAGACTGTTTAAAATTGTGGTTTTAAATTTGCTGCCTCTGGTTATAACATAGAAGGACTGTGACCTTCACAAAAGGAATGAAGCCATCAAATTAATGACTGGTACTCCTGAAGCCAGTTCAAAGGAAATTGAAGCAGAGATTCAGGAGATTGCTGTCAAATTAGAGAGATTATCCCTAACGCCTGCATCCCCGCCATCATTAGTGGTATCAGAGCTAGCAACTGACATAGAATTGAATCTCAAGAGCAGGAGAAGGATGGCTTTCAGAATTGGAAGAGGACGAGGACGTGATGGAAGAGGATGGCCTGTTGCAAACGCTGAAATAATGGAAAGCATAGAAGAGCTGCGAGCTAGATTGGATGCGTTAACCTCAGACAGGAACATAGATGATGGAGATGTCAGTGAGCCCGAAGTTGAAGCTACAGAGGAGGAAGCTGTACAGGTTACTCCTGAGATGAGGTTCTTTCAGTCAGTGTTGAAATCCACATCCAGGCCATGGAACCAATTAGTGCCGATCTACCAAGGAGGACTCAATCCAGAGGAATTGATCAACTGGATTAATAGCATGGAGAAATTCTTCGATTATGAAGAAATGGAAGATGAGAAGAAAGTAAAGTTTGCTGTCACCAAATTAATAGGCCATGCAGCACTCTGGTGGGATGGTGTGCAGGCGGAAAAGAGGAGACTTGGTAAGCAGCCAATCAAGAATTGGAGCAGAATGGTCGCAAAGTTAAAAGGTAAGTTTTTGCCCAGTAATTATCAGCAAACATTATTTAGACAAATGAAAAATCTTAGACAAAGAGCTTTAACAGTAAAAGAATACACATAAGAGTTCTATAAGGTGAGCATAAGAGCTGGAGAAGCCCAAGACACAGATGAAAAGGTGGCTAGATATATGAATGGCCTCGAGATGGACATTCAGGATGAGATAAGTCTGCTGTCTCCAAAAACAATAGAGGAAGCTTATCAGATAGCACTGAAAGCTGAAGAAAAACTCATGAGGAAGTAGTCTGCCAGAGGGAGAGGGACTTTCAGAGGAAAAGAAAGTCAAGGTG
Source organism: Pinus taeda (assembly GCA_000404065.3). Classification (NCBI taxonomy): domain Eukaryota; kingdom Viridiplantae; phylum Streptophyta; class Pinopsida; order Pinales; family Pinaceae; genus Pinus; species Pinus taeda. Next base: position 68,474 of record APFE031706396.1, read on the forward strand.
GTAGTGGAAGATCTACAACACCTAAGGAAGGAGCTAGCAGTAGCTCAACCCAGCATGCATCCACAGGAGGTGATGCAAGAGGCAGAGGGAGTTTTTCCAGAGGAATAGGAGGCAGAGAAATAAGATGTTACAGATGCAATAAGCTGGGACATAGAGCTTTTGAGTGCCCAGAGAATGCAGAAATAAAGCAGAGGAATGCAATTGTTGCTCCAACTAAGGAAGAGGTACGAGTGGCAGCAGTAACAGAGGAAGTAAATATACCAGAAAGAGGAGAATCTCTGGTACTTAATAAAGTCCTACTTAAGCCAACAAAGGAGATGGCTAAACCGGAACAAAGGAAAACTTTATTCAGGACAGTGTCCAAAGTCCAAGGGAAATGTTGTCAGATGATGATTGATAATGGCAGCACTGATAACTTGGTTTCTACAGAAGTAGTGGAGAAATTGAAGCTGAAGACATTGAAGCATCCAACACCTTATAAAGTGTCATGGTTGAAAAAGGGACACCAACTGCTGGTAAGTGAACAGTGTGAAGTGGAATTTCAAGTGGGCAAGTACAAAGATAAAATTGTTTGTGATGTGATGCCTATGGACGTGTGTCACATATTGCTTGGAAGACCTTGGCAATATGACAGAGCAGCCATACATGATGGGAAGAGAAACACCTACAAGTTTGGAAGGGATGGTGTCAATCATACATTGTTTCCTTTGCAGGAAGAAGATGTACCAGGACAGAAGACTGATCCAAAAACTCTGTTATTTGGAAGAAAGGAATACTTGGAGCAGATAGTGGACGTACAGTTGAGACGGGAAGAACTCAGAGCAGCTGAGTTGGAAGAGGAGGTTTCCATTGGTGAAGCAGAGGAGAAGATCATTGATGATCCCTTGAGTTATTGGGTAAATCCAGATCAGTTGGATAGTGTGAATTCTTGTGTTTGTATAGCTGACAATTGTGATGTGATTACAGGTGTTGAGAAGGATGCGCAATCTTGTGAAGCTGTCACAAACATGGAAAATAATCTTTCAGGAGATAAGTACTTTGAAGAAGAAAACAACAATGCTTTTGCTGTTACAGCACAGAAAGTTCTTGTGAAGGAAGAAAATGATTAGCTTGAGGAGCTGGTATATGAACCAACAGTTGAGTCTGTTAAAACTTGTAGTTTTCAAACTGACAAGTTGTGCATGAATGCAGGGATGATACATGATGATGATCAATTTGTTATAAATGCTGATAATGAAAAATTGTTTTTATTAAGTGATGGACAGATAACTGAGTTTATTGCAGGAGTTGAGAATCAGAATTATGTTTTGGTAATAGATGAGGAGATGGTAACAATAGAAAGTATTGAAGATTGCACAGAAAGTTTCTCAAAAGAGATGACAGGGCTATGGCATGAGTTAAGTGTTCTAGAGAAGAGACTAGAAGTATAGAGGATAAATATTCAGAATATAAAGGCAGAGATGAATGAAAATAAAGAGGTTCATTTTTATGAACCAGAATACAAAGGCATTCTCGGAGAAGGTTATGCTGAGGATAGAATGGGTGATAATCTCAAGAATGATTGGGATCAATATATTGAAAAACTGGCAATGGGAAGTAAGGCACCGAGGCCTTATAAATTTTATTTTAACAAGTGTTTTGTGAATGCAGGTATTGGTGCAGAACATTTGACTCAGTTGAGGAGAGAAGAAGTTTTCTGTTCCAGAGGACAAGAGGGTATGGATGATCGGGTGGCAGTCAGAACAGAAACAAGCATAGAAGCAAGAAGTCAGCGAGTGACAGTACAGACTGAGCAAGCCGTCTTAGCTCAGCAGGCAGCAAGAAATCAACATCTTGAAGAATTATTGGACAAGGAAATTGAATTAATTAGAAGAATCATGTTAAAAGTGTCTCAGAGGAAGACATCAGCAAGAAAGAGAAGCAACAACAAAATATGGACAGATTATGAAAGTGTAGCTAGTGGAGCAAGACATCATAAAATATGGAGACCTGGAGAAAAGCAGCAAGCAACAACAGATGATGGCTTGCAGAACAAAGTGTGGGATCTAGGCGGACAAGATTTAAAAAGCATGATCAGGAGATCATGATCATTTTCAACCTTGGGAGTCTGATGCAAGAGCAGGCGACTCAGAGGAAAAAGCCTGCAGTTTCTATGTTTTTTCCAGTTAAAAATAGGATAAAAATAAAACATGCAATCTTTTTTTTAAAAAGTAGGATAAGAGGAATGAATAGAACTTGCTATCTTTTCATAAGATAGACAAATTGTAAAAGCCTTAAATTATTATGTAAAAAGCTGCTTTTGTACTAAATAAGGTTATCCATTATGAATAAAAGAGGGATTGGCCGCCAAGCTGAGGGAGGCAACGCCAGTGTTGTTCTGAAAAAACTCTTTCTCTCATGTAATGAAATGGAATGGTATTGTTGATGAATATATATATTAAAAAATTGCTGTACAGTTTGGAAAAAAATCCCGTAACTTCATATGGGCGCAACCGTTTGTAATTGATAGATATAAACTGTGTATTAATACCTGCAAGCGCGGGGCTGTTGAATTTGATGTGATAATATGACCTGTGCGTAAGGAAGTTTGGGACGCTTGCTGTTGAATTTGATGTGATATAATGACCTATGCGTAAGGCAGTTAGGGACGGTGGCGATATAGTTTCAACTTGGCGTAATTTCCAGTTGTATTTATGTGTGGTGTGTCTACGTGGAGAGAACAGGAGCGCTTGGAGCAGGAGAGTGGAGAGAGCAGAAGCCAGGCTTGATCCTACATGGAGAGAATGCTCCTGATTGACGAAGCCGATGCTTTGAAGGGTCACAGTTGTGATTGTAGGTGGAGGATCCATTGGTTTGAAGGGTCAACAAGTATAACGATTTGAAGGGTCAACAAGTATAACGAAAGGATCACTGTGCTATTGTTTGCGCAGAGAGAGAGAGGGGCTTCTCTACATTGTATGGTGTCGTTTGAACCTACAAGTGTGGATTCCAAACTTAGAATAGGGGTAATTTCTTATGGTGTTTTACTCTAAACTGCATGCAGCTGAGCGTTCTATCAATTAATTATATTCTAAACACCCTTCGTTGTTGCACATTTTATAATCCATTCATCCATTCGGATGTAACTTGTATTGTAATTCTGTTCGAATTGGTTTTGAAGAGAACACGCCATTTGAAGTAACCAGAAGTCCATGCAGTTGTGATTGCCTCAAAACCGATACATTTATATCTTGGGGTCAATACATATATGTATGGAAATCAGAGTTACATTTATATTAAGGCATCATGGTATTGGAATGAGAGTCTACCGAACTAAAGTTGAGTCATTTGTAGTTTAATCCTTCACAAGAGGTTGCCAATAATCATAGATATATAGTTCCTTATAAAGACTGTTTAAAATTGTGGTTTTAAATTTGCTGCCTCTGGTTATAACATAGAAGGACTGTGACCTTCACAAAAGGAATGAAGCCATCAAATTAATGGCTGGTACTCCTGAAGCCAGTTCAAAGGAAATTGAAGCAGAGATTCAAGAGATTGCTGTCAAATTAGAGAGATTATCCCTAACGCCTGCATCCCCGCTATCAAACAATGAAAAATTTGGGGATTCTATTGTGATGGGTGTCAACTATATGTTCTTTTATAGGAGGTTTGAAGGATCTTCCTATTTGGCCAATGTAGACTTTTCCACAAGAACAAAGAATTAGATAAACCCCATGGAAAAGAATTGGATCATAGTGGTCTTTAGCATATTAGGATAATTGTTTGAGGGTGGTGTGAGGTTTAAAGAGAGTCTTAATGTTCTTTGTTGCAGAAGTTTTTTTGATGCGATCAGTTATCCTTTGGATGTAAAGGAAGGGTGAATTTGACAGGGGCTTTGAGATGTGATATGTGATCCCTTGGATGTAAATAAGGGTGACTTTGGTAGTGGGGTTGGACACAGGTTTGGTGGATTTGAGGTTGATAGATGAATGGAAGTATTTTTTGGTTTATGAGATTTTGTAGCTATTAGATAAGAGGACTTAAGTTAAATGGGATTTTTTTGTTTCAAAAAATTAAGGGACAAAATTTTGAGCGACCTTAGTGGTCAAGGTTTTAAGGATAAAATATTTTTGAGTAGGGTGATGGTGCAAGTCAGCATAGGGGTATCCATATGTATGGGTATTATTCTGATAAACTTGGTGACTTATGGAGCCATCAGGTTGCTAAGAGATAGGGACATCAAGAAAAGGACGAGAGTTTGACTATTGAATTTCCTTGGTGAATTGGATTTGAGGGGAGATGTTATTAGGATGGACCAAAAAAGAGTTGAGAGTATTGAGGCCATGGAGCCATACTACAAAGGTGTCAAAGGGAGATGCTATTAAGATGTACCAAAAAGTAGTTGAGGGTAGTGAGGCCATGGGGCCATACTACAAAGGCGTCAATGGGATATGATATTAATATGGACCCAAAAGGAGTTAAGGGTATTGAGGCCATATTGTAAAGTTGTCAAGGGGAGATGCTATTAAGATGAAACATAAAGGATTTGAGGGTAATGAGGCCATGGGGCTATACTGCAAAGGTGTCGAGGGTAGATGCTATTTAGATGGACCAGAAAGAGTTGAGGGTATTGAGGCCATGGGGCCATACCAAAAAGGTGTCAAAGGGAGATGTTATTAAGATGGCCCAGAAAGGAGTTGAGGGTATTGAGGCCATGGGGCCATACTACAAAGGCGTCAAGGAGGGATGCTATTAAGATGGACCAGAAAGTAGTTGAGGGTATTGAGGCCATGGGGCCATATTGAAAATGTGTCAAGGGGATATGCTATTAAGATGGACCGAAAAGGATTTAAGGGTATTGAGGCAATGGGGCCATACCAGAAAGGTGTCAAGGGAGATGCTATTAATATGGACCATAATGGATTTGAGGGTATTGAGGTCATGGGGCTATACTGCAGAGGTGTCAAGGGGAGATGGTATTAAGATGGACCAGAAAGGAGTTGAGGGTATTGAGGCCATGGGGCCATACTGTAAAGGTATCAAGGGGAGATGCTATTAATATGGACCAAAAGTGAGTTGAGGGTATTGAGGCCATGAGCCCATATTATAAAGGTGTCAAGGGGAGATGCTATTAAGATATACCATAAAGGAGTCAAGGGTATTGAGGCCATGGAGACATACTACAAAGGTGATAAGGGGATATGTTATTAAGATGGACCAAAAGGGAGTTGAGGGTATTGAGGGCATGGGGCCATACTGTAAAGGTGTTAAGGAAAGATGCCATTAAGACAAAATAGGAATAAGTTGAGGGTATTGAGTTGATTGGTCCATACTGCAAAGATGTCAAGGGGAGATGACATTAAGATGGACTAGAAAGGAGTTTAGATTATTGAGGCCATGTGTTCATACTGCAAAGATGTTAAGGGGAGATGCTATTAATATGGATCAAAATGGAGTTGAGGGTATTGAGGCCATGGGACCATACTGCAAAGGTGTCAAGGGGAGATGATATTAACATGGACCAGAAAGGAGTTGAGGGTATTAGGGCCATACTTCAAAGTTGTCAAGGGGAGTTGCTATTAAGATGGACTGTAAAGTATTTGAGGGTACTGAGGCCATGGGTCCTATATATACAACATTTACATGGAATACTTTGAATCCAAATCAATTAACAATTTCCATCTAAAACCCAAATGTTGGTTTAGGTTTTTTTATGACACCTTTGTAGTATGTCCCCATGGCCCCATTACCCTAAAATCCTTTATGGTCCATCTTAATAATATCTCCTCTCAAATCCAATTCACCTTGGAAATTCAACAAACAAACTCCCTTCCTTTCATTGATATCCTTATCTCCTAGAAACCTGATGGCTCCCCAAGTCATCAAGTTTATCAAAAAAATAACCATATAGAGAGATCGATCCATTCCAACTTGCACCATCACCTTGTTAAAAAGTCTACTATCCTTAACACCTTAGTCAATAGGGTTGTTCGAAATCCCCCCACCCCTCCCAATTTTTTGAAATAGAAAAAAACCATTTAATTGAATCCCTCTTATCCAATGGATACAATCTATCACAAATTAGAAAATATTTCATTCACTTATCAACACCAAGCCCATCAAACCCGTCACCAAACCCACTTCCAAACTCACCCTTCCTTATGTCCAAGGGACCATTGATCACATCCCAAAAATGGTTTCAAAAAAGAACATTAAGGCTATTTTTAAACCTTAGACCACCCTCAAAAAATTATTTCGAACTGCTAAACACCACTCTAATCCAATGCTTGGACTTTGCTTTTATCAAATTTAGTTTTCATGTGGAAAAACCTACATTGGCCAAGTGCATATAAAAGAACATATAATTGACACAAAATGCAATAGAATATCCAAATATATCATTGCTAAGCACAACCATAATACCAAACACCTTATCAAATTTGATGATTTTAAAATCATGTCCTCCTCCTCCTTTTAACCCGAACACATCATCAAGGAAGGCCTCAAAATTGAGAAACACATGAACAATTTCAGTCATGAAGACGACTTCAAATTAAGTTACCCTTGGAAACTTGCTATCCATTATTTATCCTCTATTCAAATCAATTCAAACTCCTCTTCTTAATTCTATATTTTTGGCCTTTTACCCTTTTCTCCCTCCCCCTTTTCATTTTGATCTAAAATCCCATTTTTATCCTTATTATGTTATTAATCTTTAAGCTAATGGTTTAATTTCTTTCTAAAATATGTGATTTCCAACTTTTTCGTTTATTCTATTCTAACATTGTAATCATTCTTAACCCTTTTTGTTAATATTACAACATATTATTGCCTAATTTTCTGTACCTTATTCCTATGATAAATATGTTCATGGTGAAAAGGTCATCAATTTGAAATTCTGTGGGCAAAAATCCAGCAACGCTAAGCGCTGGTGTGGCCCAGTCCGGGTGTGACCCTGAAGTGATTTTGATGGATTAGATGCCCCTAGGCCACATCTACTCAAACCACAAGTTAGAGATGCAAGTCATCTCAAAACTCATATTACCTAGCAAACAAAAAAAAACTCTTTTAATTTATTCAATATCCTTTATTCTATAAGAATGATATTAATACATTTTATTATTAATTCATTATTAACCCCTTTTCGAGGATAAATATTCTATTATCTTCTAAACAAGAGTGTGCATGGAAGTGATATATACTTTGGGAAGACCAAGACATCATTATTAACTTATA
>APFE031706396.1:75708-87426 GCA_000404065.3 Pinus taeda
TATAAAGACTATTCTATTAAAATAAAAGGAGAAAAATATTTACAAAGAGGTTTGAGCCTCTGAGGGGGCTATAGCCTGCCCTCTACCAAAATGTCTGTTGTAGGTAGCACATTGCCTTCCTTTTACAAAAAATGAGAATCATAGAAGTGAGAATTTTGGTAAGCTTGAGAGACCCAACACTAAGCTGATCTAAATAAGGTCAAAGCTTCAGAAGAAGCTGATCATTTACAAAAATGCTGTCCTTTACAGTCACTATTACAAAACGATTGAAAACCAAAATTATGTCCTGGAGACTGTGAAATTTCATGCTGTTAAGAAAAGAAGCCATGCATATTGAGAATTTCACACAAAAACTAGAAATCATAAGTTAACTTGCTGTAATGTCGCTAAAGCCAAGAGTAATTAGACCTGCGGTGGAGAGCCTGAAGCGTTCTCATTTGCCTGGTTGGGGGAGCTTACCCAAGTTACCATCACATTATCTTCAGCTTCCATCGTATTGCCTTCTGGAGGAAGAACAAGGTTCAGAATATTTCCGGAGAGGCGCGCAGGCTCACAAGCAATGATTTGCTCTTGAGGAGAAGCTGGCTAAGGATGAAAGTCTTCCTGTTGGCCCTCCTCATGCAACGCAGCAGAGTCATTGAGGACGACTCCAGCCAAGCTACCCTGAAAATCACTAGAATTTTGAGAATGAGACTGTTCCCTGGAGGGTTCATCCGAGCTTGTAAGCTCATCTTCCTCCTCCGAGAAGATAATAGTGATAGTAGCTGAGATAAGAGGTTTATTAAGCCTGATTCTGAACTTTAACTGGGTCGAATGAAATGAGCTGTTCAGGGTAGGTCTTGAGCTGTCAGAGGGCGGAGAGGATGGAGAGGTAGAGGCTAACGGAGTTATGCGTTGAGGGACAGAGCCACCATGACCCCGAGAGCCTCCACGGGACCCTGAATTACTGCCACGCCTGGGGATGCCGTGACGACGGGCCATTACAGTAAGAATCTGCGGATTGAAGGAGCCGAGAGACTGAAGGTGAGAGTGAAGTGGCCAGACACAGGCTAATTGGACCCAGTTCGAGGACCAGACCTTTGTACAGAAGACCCAAATACAGAGCTCGCAGTAGATGGAATAAACCAGAAGAAAAACCAAGCAAAGACTGAAAAAGCCCAATGCACGAACCAGACACTTTCAGAAAAGACCAAAACAAAACACCTTACAGAGACGGGCGAGACGAAATCCGTGGACCGGACGCAGACGGAGAAGACTAACTCAATACACCAGACGCCGACGGAGAGAATCAGTACCATATACCTGAACCAGGCCAATTAAGACCAGTTATGAAGCCAGGGGAGCATCCAAATTCTCTGAGCTGCGCAGGGGCGTTGAGGACCTAACCACCGGATGAGAACCAAAGTGCCAATTCCTGAAGAACTCGAAGCATATATGCCGCGGTGAATGCGTGCGATAATGAAATCACTTGCCTGCAGACCTCGGGTACGCTGATCCATAAATGCCTGTAAATCACCTACCTCGAACCGCCAGAGCTAGCTAGTTGGAATGCCAGCTGCCCAATTCGCATGCATAGGCATTAACACATCATTAAAGCACCCGCATCCGGGTCATTATTAACTTATATTAATAACAACAATAAATATTATTATACAACAAGAATATAAATCAATATTAATAATATTATAGTACTAATATTTTTAACCTACCATCTTAATCATTCATTAACCTTCTTAATCATAATTTTACACGTTTACTAATATGATATATAGTTATTAAAATATTGATTCCTAACCTAATCATAATCTTTATAATAGTGATTTTAATAACATTATATTAATAATGATCTCCATATCTTTTTATAATAATAAAAACACTTATTCTCTTTATTATAATAAGGTTATATTATCACTTTAAAATTATGTAATTATATAGTATTCTTTTTTTGGTAGGTAAGCACCCACAAGGGATTTGAACTAGTGACCTATTGCAAGGAGTGCCTTAACAATGCACCCATTCACCGTTAATCCAAAGCCCCATGGGCTTATAATTATATAGTATTCACTAACCTTTTAATAGTTAATATTTTTTGTAGTAATAGAATATTATTAATAAAGTGAATTTCATAATATTCTTAACTTAAAATTATAATATTATTAATAAAACCACTTCAATAATATTCTTGACTTAATCATAATTTTTTTTATGAATTTAAAAGTTTTCACTATGCAAAAATATTACATTGATGTGTTCAACTTTCCAAAAGCTCATTGACCTCAATCTAACAATATTTATTGGCTAGTAAGTAATTACCAAAACACATAACAAACTACCATAAAAACTTAGCTAACCAGAACTAGAAAGACACATAAAACTAGAAGAACTTAAAGATCATAATGCAACTAGAAATCATTAAGATCTAGAAGAATTAATTGGAGTAGGATACTCCAGTCTAAAGCACGGTGAGGCCTGAAGTCATAATTTACATGATTCTCCATATGGGTCAGTCTTCCCACAAATCGGTCCAATTCTCCTGTATGCGCTACTACCCCTTTTACATGTAGGCCAAATGGTCTTGCTTATACCACTGATTTTTCTAGAGATCATTCATGAAGCCAATTATCATGTTCCTATCATAATGCTGATATCGAATAAGATGTTTGTTATGTAACCAACTTAAAAAATAGAAGAAGAGATAAATCAACGACTTCAAAATTAGCCTCTTCGAGGGGGAAACCTCCTTTACATTACACAAATGAACAATTCTTGGATGATTCAAATGACAAAACCTCCTTTCTATATATAGGAGTCTAAAGGGTCACAATATAATCAGAGCCGACATAACAATAATAATGTAAGGGCACAACAATAACAATAGTGAGCTTCTATAGGGCACAACAATAACAATATGGGGACTACATGGGCACAACAATAATAATAAGGGGGCTACATTAACAATAACAATGAGGGAATACAATAGTATTATAGGCACCTAACATGCCCCTCTCCTTCAAAAAGGTGTTTTCCTCAATGCTTGAGTAGTTATGGATGCTTCTGTATAAAATTCTCATCCTCCCATGTGGAACCTTCAACAGTTAAGTTCTTCCACTTGATGAGATACTCTGAAATTGATCGATTTCGTAGTTGTCGAGTTCTTGTTTTTGTGATTGCTTCAGGTTCCAATATGATTTTTCCTTCCTTGTGAAGTTCTGCCAATATTGTTTGATCTGGAAGCTTTTCATCTATAACCTTCTTTAAGTATGGAACATGGAAAACTGGGCACACTCAGGAAGATGCAAGAAGCTCCAATTTGTATGCCATAATACCAATCTTTTGCAACACCTTGTAAGGAACATAATACTTTGGTGATAATTTATTATCCTTCATAGCTTGCTTGAGGGACATTTGTTTGTATGGTTGTAGCCGTAAAAATACCCAGTCGCCTACATCAAAACTTCTTTCGATGCGATGTTGATATGCCTGTTGTTTCATTCTATTCTGTGCCAAAGTGAGGTTATCCTTTAAGAGTTGGAGAACTTGTTGTTGATGCTCGATGTGATATTCCATTGCTTGAACCTTATAATTTCCTCTTAAAGATGATGTGATGGATGGTGGATGATATCCATAAAGTATCATAAATGGGGTAATTTTTTGTGCAGTATGGAAGGAAGTGTTATACCACCATTCAACCAGAGGTAATCACTTGACCCATTGTGTCTATTTATCAAATACAAAGCAACGAAGATATCCTTCCAAACATTTGTTCATTATCTCAGTTTGCCCATTAGATCGAGGATGATAAGATGAGCTATGAGCTAAGTGAGTACCCAAACAAGAAATAATTTCGTCCAAAAATTTCCAATGAAAATGGGATCTCGATCACTTATAATAATATTTGGTTTTCCATGTAGATTTTGAATTGTTTCCATAAATGTAGTAGCAACTGTATTGGCTTTAAATGGATGAGATAATGCATAAAAGTGTGCATACTTGGTAAGTCTAACAAATACCACCATGATGACACTCATTCCTTCAGACTTGGGTAAACCTTGTGATAAAATCCATTGAAACATCCTCCCAATGTTGGCTTGGAATGGATAAAGGTTGTAATAGACCCGAGGTCTTAATTGTCTCAATTTTATTTTGTTGGAAAACCAAACATTCTGCCACAAACTTTTGAATATCATATTTAAGGCCATCCCAAACAAATTCCTTCTTAACCATGTGGTAAGTTTTTAAAAATCTTTAGTGCCCTCCTAATGGAGAGGTGTGTAATTCTAGAAGAATCTTTTGTTTGAGTTGGGAATTATTACAAAGATATACGCTATCTTTGTAACATAATGAATCATTTTTCCAGCTAAATGTATTAGATGTATTGGGATATTGCTGCAACTTTAGAATGAGTTCCCACAATTCTTTGTCATTCTTCCAATCATCCCTTGCTTTGGTTATCTAATCTGGTTGGATAATAGCAATGACACAAAGCAATGCTTCCACATCCTCATCTTTTCTTGAGAGTGCATCTGCAACAACATTTTGCTTCCCTTTTTTGTAGATGATTTCAAAGTCATAACCCAACATCTTTGTGACCCATTTTTGTTGCTTTTATGAAGATAATCTTCATTCTAAAAAGTATTTAAGACTATCATGAGACGTTTTTACCTTGAAGTATCTTCCCATTAGGTAAGGTTTCCATTGCTTAATTGCATGTAATATCACTAACATTTCCTTCTCATAAATAGCTTTGTGTAAATACTTTCCTTAGATGACTTTAAAAAGCAATGGGTCTTCCTTCTTGCATTAAACATCACCAATTCCATTCCCTGAGGCATCACATTCCAAAATAAAGGTTTTTTTGAAGTTTGACATAGCTAAGATTGGTGCTTGGCATATTGCCTCTTTAAGATGTTCAAAGGACTTAGTTGCTTTTGAAGTCCAAGAAAATGAATATTTCTTTAGTAATTTCATTAGAGGTGCTTCTATTCTCCCATAATTCTTAACGAACTTGTGTTAATACCCTGTCAACCTAAGAAATCTGTGTAGATGCTTTATGGATGTGCGGATTTTCCATTCCTTAATGGATTTAATTTTGTTAGGGTATACCTTAACACCCTCATGAGATACAATGTGACCCAGATATTCCACCTCCTGCACTCCAAAGAAATATTTGGAGGTTTTTGCATATAATTGTTTCTCCTCCAATAGTTTGAGCACCCTGTCAACATGTTGAACATGATCCTTCCAAGACTTGTTCTAGATTAGTATATCATCAAAAAATACTAACAAAAATTTTCTAAGGAAGGGTTTGAAAATGGAATTCATCAAACCTTGAAATGTAGATGGTGCATTGGTAAGGCCAAAAGGCATGACCAAAAATTCATAATGACCCTCATGAGATCTAAATGTTGTTTTCTGAATGCCTTCAGTCTTCATTGTTATTTGATGATATCCTGAATGAAGATCCAACTTGGTGAAGTAAATTTCTCCATGTAATTCATCCAATAATTCTTCAATGATAGGAATGAGAAATTTGTCTTTAATAGTGACACGTGTGCCATGATCCATCCTTCTTATGCACCAATACTACTGGAGCAGAGAAAGAACTTTGACTAGATTGAATTATACCAACCTCTAGCATTTCTGCAACCATATGTTCAATTTCACTCTTTTGGGCATAGGGATATCTATAAGGCCTGATGTTTGGAGGAACACTTCCTGGAATCAAATGAATATCATGATTGTGATAAAAAATAGGTGGGAGGCCTTTGGGAGTCACAAATACCTTGGAATGATTGTCCAAGACTTTTTGGAGATCTAGATAAATAGACTATTTCGATGTTTGAACCTCTAGTGAACATAATTGTGTAATTACACCCCATTGTTATTTATTTAGAAACTTTTTCATGCCATTAGAGTTAATTATATTTCCTGGTTTCCTACGATACCCTTTAATTCAACTTCCTTTCCTTCCCAAAAAAATTTCAAGAAAAGTTCTTGAAAATTAAAAGCTATTGTACCCAAAGATGTAACCATTGGACTCCTAGTACAACATCAACACCACCCATTGGAATGGAAAGAATTGGACTATTAAATACATGTTCTCCCATGTATAGCTTGATATTATGGCACTTTCCAGAGAAATTTATGGTTCCTCCATTTGCAACCATCACTTGGCATGCTGGTGTTGGATATAGGAAGCAATTCAATTCCTTGGCCATCTTACAATGAATAAAATTATTGGTTCTACCTGAATCAATCAACACTATTACCTTTTTCTTCTTGATATGTCCTTCTATCTTGAGAGTTTGAGGAATGGTAATTCGTTCCAATGCATTACAAGATATGGTTAGATTCATTTCTTCTTTCTATTGGGTTGGTTCCTTGTGTATATCCTCTTCTTTTGATGTTTCTTGTTCCTTTTCTTCCTCCTCTTCACAATCTATGTAAAATAATTTCTTCTCATCACACTTATGACATTTAGTGTATTTTTTATCACAACTGTAACAAAGCCCTTTTGCTCCATTTTTTTCCAATTGTTGTGATGTCAACTTTGTAGGTTGTGGAAGGATAGGAGCAACAACACGTCCATATTTATAGTTGCGAGTGATAAGCTTCCTTGTTGCCATAATTTTTCTTTAAATTTTTCTTGCCAACTTGAATGTCTTCTCCAATGAATCAGGTTCCTAAAGGCAAACATCATGTTGGATGTTATCCTTTAAAGTCCTTGTGAAGACATTAGTCCTATGTGCCTATGGAATACCATTTACCCTTATATTCAATTTTTGAATTCCTCAATGTGATCCACCATTGAACCCTTTTGTTTGAGATTTATCAATTCGCTAAAGAAGGTGTTTCTCTTTGTATCCTCATAATGTGCTACCATTTCCTCCGTAAATTGACCAAGTGAGAATTTGTTTACGAGAGAAAAGCCATTGATACCATACAAACTGATTGGGTTCTAAATATAAAGTTGCAATGTGTACCTTTTGTTTGGTTTGCACATTATGGAGATCAAAATATTGCTCAGTCTGTAGTATCCATGTTACCGGATCCTTGCCATCAAACTTCCTCATATCAATCTTTGGAATATGGTAGGTCTTCAATACAACGTTAGAGTCTATGGAATCATGATTAAAATATATTTTGTTCTCATCATGAGCTTCCTCTACTACCTTTTTGCCATTAGGAAGCATTTCTTGTAGAAATTTTGTCAAACCTTCCATGTCTTTGTTCAAATCTTCCATTTTACTTTTCAATTTTGATTCTATATCATTGATCTTAGCTTCCATGCCATTCTTCAAATCTTCCATGTTGCCTTTCAGTTTTTCTTCGATACCATTCTTCAAACCATCCATCCTAGCTTCTGTTACTTTTTGTGAGAGCGAAATTTGTTGCACTTGGTCTCGTGAATTTGATATATCATGTTTCATTTCTTCCTCTTCTTCATGTTTCATAGTAGAGTTTTCGGATTGCTTACTAGGTGTTTCCGTTTTCTTTCTTTGGGGCATCAATTAATGATAATTATGCTTCACTATGCCATTTGAATCATTTCCAACTAATTTTTCAAACAAAACTTATTCAAATTTTAAAAACTACACACCTTTTCTTTCACTTTGTAGGAGATCGATATTATCTTTGTACTTTTAGATCTCTAAGGTCTGAAATTTCGCTCTGTGGTAGCCCTCTGAGTCATCTTCCCAATCCTGCAAGTCAGACCAAGATTGGAGTCTTCAGGAAAGAGTTATGCCCGATCTCCCACGATGACTTGATTATAGAATGGTTCAATGGAGATAACTTGTCCGAAGTGTCACGTGTTAGTGTTTCAACCTTTGATCTTAAAATTTATACATGAAAAACTAAAATCTATGCACTTATGCTACTTTTTACAAAATTCAAATCTGATTCCTGAAACAAAAGTTATGACAATTTTACCGAGGTCACCTATTTGAGATAGAATTTTGGATCCTGCAAAAACCCTAACTTCCCTGGACCATATCTCCAAAAATATAGCGAACCAAGATCTTAATTTTTTACACAAAGTTCACCAATATTTCAGCTCCACGTAGTAAAAATATCAGCTTCTAAATCCTCGTATAAAAAAGTTATAGCTAAAATTCCAAGATGACCTATTTGAAGAGGCAAAACCCTAGAATCCTAAGCTCTGATACCAAATGTTATACAACCAGCTTACAAAATAGAGGAAGCGATAGATCAACGACTTCAAAATTAGCCAATTCTAGGGGAAAACCTCCTTTACATTACACAAATGAACAATTCTTTGATGAATCAAATGAAAAAACCTCCTTTCTATATATAGGAGTCTAAGGGGTCACATTATAATCAGAGTCGACATAATAATAATAATGTAAGGGCACAATAGTAACAATAGTGGGTGTCTATGGGGCAAAATAATAAAAATATGGGGAATACATGGGAACACCAATAACAATAAGGGGGATACAATGACAATAACAATGAGAGAATACAGTAGTATTATAGGGACCTAACATTTTTACAAGAGCAGAGTGATATGCATGAGCTAACTACCAAAGTTGTTCAGATAGGGTACTAGCTCCTTAGTGCTAGGTGTATGGGATGGGTTAGGGTCAACGACCTCAACTTTGCATCTGTCCTCCAAACAATATTTTCCATGGTGTCCCCTCTTGTCAATCCCCCTACTAGCTCCACTTTGTTGACGAGGCATTGAAATATGGATTACACTCCAATAGATCGTGAAAAAAGATAGACTATAGGTGCACCACATGTGCTCAACTTGCCTAGACTTCTCACCCATGAAGCCAAGCCAAAATATCCTCCCACTTGAATAGGCACTCTCTTTACACAAGGAAAATTTCACAGAGTTGAGAAATTGGGGGCTCTCAACCCTCCACCATAATTACATAGAACCCTCCAAAAAACAACTAGACTGTAGGGAGTGAAATAGTAATAAAGTGGTTTGTTGCAACCTACCCAGGCTACGAGCCCATAACCAAAACTAGAGTGGATATGCTTTACAAACCAAAAGTAAACCAAGAATTAAAATAAAAACAAATAGTCCATCAGAATACTCAACTTTCAATTTAAGATGACAAGGATCAATCTCTTCCAAACATAGAGTTGTAACAATAGAGATTGGCCTACTCTCAACCCCCCCATATATTGTCATAGAGCCTTCTAGACCATAACCATAACAATTTCCGGCCTAGAGAGGTAGCAGGTTGATGCCTTCCACTCCAGTTAAACCCCTTAAGCTGCAAGTAGAGCATCGAAACCTCAATTACCAAAACCTAACTGAGGACAATGATGCTACCAAAATTTACATAAAGAGCCCAGGGCTCCCAAATACAAAGACTAAGTCTGGAATCAATATCAATTGCAGGATGATACCAAGCTAGGAGACCACCATGTCATACCTTAATTCAAGTTTGAGAGCCCAGATTCGAACCCAATTTGCACTCAAGTGCAAGAGACCACTAATAACACTGTAATTCTAGCAACCATTTGTTTTTTTGCAAGCCACGAGCTCCTTGTACTAGGTTCCCAACTTTGCTATGAATGAGAAGGCTCTCCACCACTTCTATGTCTCCAAGCTCCTGAGCATGACCACTAAGTAACTAGGCCCAACCTGTTAGGGAAAATACCTTCCCTTATCTTCACTCCCCATGTTGTTACGACTATCCAAACTTGCACACTGCCGATGCCAATACCATTTTTAGGACCACAAAGCTAGTGCCTTTGCTACCATGTACACTTCAAAATTACTTTTCTCTGAACCTAGGCCATCATCTTGCTGATCAACTTAACACCCCTATACATTGAAGTTGAAATAACCCACACAAAAGGATACATTGAAGAGGTGTGCCACACCACCCCTCCTTAATAATTAAGGGGGTCGGTGGGGTGGTGGGTACCCCTCCCCGAGACCCACATCTTGTCGTTCATTCACTTCCATCAGGGATCCAAACTTAGTCATATTTATTATTGATCCTTCCTCTTGTTTTTAATAATATTAAATAACATGATAATGTTATTAACATAATTACAATGATCAACATGTAATTTTCACTTTATTTATGAAAATTTCGATTTTCCTTTGGAATAAAACATAATTCCAATGATAACAAAATTCTTATTATTATAACATTAATAATTACCTATTAGAATATAACTTAATAATAATATTTAAATACCAATATTGCTATAACTTCACAATATTTTAATATAATAATATCACCATATAATTATAAATTTTACCCCATTTTCTAAATATAGAATTCTAATAAATGGATAATATTATATATTATAATACTTTACTTAACCAATAATATATAAAAGATTAGAAACCCTAACATTATTCTATGATATTGTTACTTAAATTTAATGTAAATTTTCATCATTAAATTTATATTATATGAATTTTTTAAGAAAAAGTAATATGTTTGAGACTTTTTCCTTTGCTAGGTGAACTAAACTAGAGTTAGATGTTTATTAAATAGAAAAACAATCAACTCAGATTGTATTAATTACCTTAATTTACATTAAGCTTTAATATAGCTATAAACATATTATATGATTTACTTAACCTATTAATTAATGTTTATTAATATATCCTATTTGATTGTAATAACAATTGATTATAATTATGATAATAATAATTATTTATAAAAATAACAAAATCTAATTTATAATATCCCAATAGGTTGATTATTTAATGAAATGTTTAATTCTTGATTAATTTCAATGGTAATTTTTATTATTATTTATTTCTCGAGTAGATTATTATTTAATAATATTTTAACCATTCTTCCCAAAAGTACTTCCATTGTTTTATTTTTTATTTTTTGAAAAATAAATTATTATTTAATAATATTTTAACATAATCTCTTATCTTTATAAAAAATATTTCGGCGTAAATCACATGCAAAAAATATCTGTCGACGCATTTCGAACCAACTAGTGTGGTTCATCGTCAGGAGATTTTTTAGTTAATTTTTCCCCTATCTAGAATCTAACCATTTCCACACCTCTTCCCTCTTTTTCTATTTAATCTACTCTCTTCCTTCTATTTAATTTAATCTACCTCTTTTTACTCTCATATTTAAGCTTTATTTTGTCTTTAATGAGTAAATCATTATTCAATAATATTTTAACATAATCTTCCAAAGGTACTTCCTTGTCTTTTTATTTATGGAGAAATTATTATTTAATAATATTTTAAAATAATCTCTTACCTCTTAAGTTACTTTTTCCCTTTCTCTGGAATCTAACCATTTCCCCATCTCTCCCCCTTTTTCTATTTAATCTACTCTCTTCCTTCTATTTAATTTAATCTAGCTTTTTTTATTCTCGTATTTAAGCTTTAATTTTGGTCTTAGATGAGTAATCATTTATTTAATAATATTTTAACATAATCTTCCAAAGGTACTTCTTTGTCTTTTTACTTATGGAGTAAATTATTATTTAATAATATTTTAAAATAATCTCTTACCTCTTAAGTTACTTTACTTTTTCTCTTTCTCTAGAATCTAACCATTTCACCACCTCTTCCACCTTTTCTATTTAATCTACTCTCTTCCTTCTATTTAATTTAATCTAGCTTTTTTTATTCTCATGTTTAAGTTTTATTTGGTCTTTGATGATAAGTGGAGCATCTATTCAAAACATCAAACTTTTCACACATGCATTCCACAATTTTTTGTAGAAGCAATAAATTGAATT
>APFE031706396.1:88553-127832 GCA_000404065.3 Pinus taeda
TGGAATGAAATATGTAACAATCAAATTAATACACAAAAATAATTCCCTTATATTATCAAGACATAATATAATTTACACATTTACACATTTCATTGGCCTGCTTTAATTTTATGACTATTTTATTATTTTATATTTTTATGATTTGTTATTTTTATTACTGGGTATTACTTTTAATTTCTCTCGCTATTACTTTTAATTTGCTATTTTTATTAAAGCATATATTAAGTGGCAAAATAGTGAAATGTGATAGTTAAGATTGTGGTTGGCAATGTGATTTATTATGGTTAGGATAACAATGTTTTTAAATTTCTGTTTTAGAATATTTCGACATATACATTTCATGAAAAAAAGATGTATATTGAAAATTTGTTGGAAATAATATTACTAGTTTCGAATCATCTAGTGTGGTTCATTGTTACAATTCTATTTTTATTCATAATTTTAATGCTGATGACATAAAATTCATATAATAATTTGTCATGTGATAGTATAAGTTAGACTTGAGATTGATGAAGTGATGAGTTTGTCTACAAACTTATTAGACTTTGCCATTGATTGTAATCCTTTACTTTACTTGCTCAATGTATTTGAAATCAATGAAATTATGGATTTGACTGAGTAGATTTTTTCTAACATTTTGGTTGGACGCTGGTAACATTTTATATGTTTATTACTTTGTTCACCTTATCGCTTTTGTTTACCATAATTTTCACCTTGGTTAATGACTGGAAATATGAGTTATATAACTCATAAATCATATTCCAAGTGTTACAATATCCCAAAATTAATTTATCTTATCGTTTGTGTTAATCATCACTTTCACTTTGAATGTTTGAGTTACATAATTTGAATAATCATCTTTCAAATGTCACAATATCCCAAGATTAATGGGTAAGTATCTACTTTTACTACTAGGGATTTTTTCCATCTAGGTGATTCTCATGTTATTTTACTTTTTGAAAGGTATGGTATATAGTGATCAATATAGCTTTGATTCACATTAGTATATTTTGATTTATTTGTATATGGTCCATTTAATAAGAAGCACTTGTGTTGGTATTGACATAGTTGACATTGCCTCACAAAATTAGGAAATTTTAATATAGAGAACAATGTAGGTGTATATGTAATTAGGTACTGAATCTAAAAATTAAGTGTAATGATTTTTGTTTTTTCAGAAGGAAACACATTTAGTTGATGTATTTGTAAGGGTTGAAGCTTCTAAAAGAAAGCTCGAGGAACGATACCAACAAGCAAAAACTGGTTTTTACTATTGATTTGCCACTTCCTGATATTTATCAATGGTGTAGATTTCTACAAAGTGCGGGATTAAGTTCTTACCTAACTTCATTTTATGCCCTTTGTAGCAAAGAGGTAACAAACTGTTCAAGTAACATATATATTATACTAGTTCCAAGGCTATATCATGAATGATATGCTTGAACTTAGTTGTAGACTCCCCAACTAGAAGTTAATGATCCACAAAAAAAAGGTGCTTAGTTTATTAAAGAATTTGGTTGGATCCATTTTTTGAATCAGAGAGAAGGCAAAGATTAGAGAAACTTACATGTCTAAGCCTATGCTGCGAGTTGCCAAACTTGGGGGCATTTCTTAGAACTGTATTCATGGTTGTTTTCTTGTGGCCCATTCATTAGATTGTCATTAAGATGAAAAAAATCTGGAACACAAGGACAATATGGAGATTATGGGTACACAACACTAAATCTAGCTTAAACACTAATTCCAACTACACACAGAGGCGAAGGGCTCAAAGCGATAAAGGATCGTTAATAATGGTCGTTGGTATTTTCACTTTATCTTTTCATGAGTCACATTTGACAATAATTTCCAGAGGCATGCAAATGAAGACAATTTTTCTTTCCTGTCACCACATGGTTGTCTTTTTCTTCACTTTATGGACGCTCATTCAAAACTAGAATTTTTTGAAGTCTAGTACACCTCTCCTTTCACTTCTTTCTTGTTTATCTTGCCACCTTTCCCCTACCACATATATCAAATCACAATGGAACTAGGCATAATGTTAATTTATTACTAGATTAAGTTTTCCTTTTGAAACATTTTATTAATAATGTTAAATATAGAAAATTTCCAAATAATATCATACATTTTTAAAATCATGTAGTCCTATAAATCCAATGGACGATTTTTAATCCAATGTGGTATTAATCATCATTATCATTTTCTATTGACACTGCCTAGGTATTCCAATCACAATAATATAATATAGGAGTCTTCTTCGCTAAATAAATTGGCATTATAGCTTCATAATATGGATTATTCAATGTGTGAAACAATACATATTCTAATTTGAATGTTTAAGCTCGTTTAAAGTATTCCAATATATTGTCGTCATATCTATAGCTTTATACATTAGTATGACCTTTAGAAATGACATGTCACACTCAGATGATGCATCTATTTTTTGGAGAAGTTTCAAATTTAGGACCATAAAAGGAAAAATTGTCATTTAACTTGGGACGATAAAGAAAAAAATTGTCACTTTGATTATTGTGAAAAATCATTCTTATCTACTCATACAATTCTATAAGGATGGTTCAATGGTGTAAATATGTTGCAAATATTTTGAATATTTAACTAAATAGCTAATGCATTCTGGCGAAATAGATTGGTGTCAATTGAGCGTATTTTAGGTGGTTGGGAGGGTTCAATGATAATCTCCCCACCCAGGTTCGAGTCTCATTAACATGACTATGTATGGTTATCCTAAATATGTGGATTATCTTGAAATATGTTGTAATATGTACCAATTCCCTAAATTAAGGGAGAGAGAAAAATCCACTTTGAAAAAAAAAGATTAGTGTTATACCCTCCATGAT
Organism: Pinus taeda; assembly: GCA_000404065.3. Classification (NCBI taxonomy): domain Eukaryota; kingdom Viridiplantae; phylum Streptophyta; class Pinopsida; order Pinales; family Pinaceae; genus Pinus; species Pinus taeda. The sequence continues at coordinate 91,412 of APFE031706396.1, forward strand.
ATGAATTGTTTAGTGAATGAAACAATACCATATTCTAATTTGAATATTTAATAAGAATGGCTGCACAGACAACAAGTCCCTGCCAATTGCTTTTGCCGGAAAATATTATAGGTGATCACCCATACTTTTCATACACTGAGAGAGGTGTACCATTGGATTGGACTCTCTTGATAGGATGTGAAAGCCCTTAAACTATTGAAAATCATGCACCTAGAATCTTAATTTTAGGTAGCAACAGTAAATGTAATAAGACTAGTCTTCAATTAATCACCTTGAAAGCTGGGTATTGGAGTGTGAGCATTATTGGTTGAAGATGTCAAAGCCCTTAAAGTATTGAAAATCATACACCTAGAATCTTAATTTTTGGTAACAACATTAAATGTAATAAGATTAGTCTTCAATTAATTACGTTGAAAGTTGGGTATTGGAGTGTGAACATTATTGGTTGAAGATTAATATTAAATAGTCATAATCCAGGCAAGTTGTTCATAACCCCTCATAAGCAGAGCCAAATATTGTTGGAGCGAAGAGGAACAACAAAAAATGCCTCTATAACTAAGATTAACACAAGGACTCTGTAACTGAGATTAAGCATATTCTCTGTTACATCTTAATGTTATTTGCTTGAGAAATCTGAAAATTTATGAAAACTGTTGGCCCTGATTGCCAAACCTTTCAATGGAAGCGTTGTTCTTGGTAATTATCCTACCTACCTAGAGTTAGCGACTTGTCACAAAAATCATACAATTGATGAGAAAAAATAGAGAAAATTGATAATAAACTAGAACTTTGCTCGTTGTTAAGAGAGAATGATTTTAAAGTTCCATTGCAACCTTTTCTCTAACAGTTTATCCATCCAATAAGAATCTCAGGAACCCTGTTGCAATATAAAGATATACAGGGTAATTTTATGTAGACAATCGATTTGGATCCGAAATTATGGATAGCCACTGCATTAAGTGATGCATCTAGATATACATGGCAATGCCTAACTCAAGTGGAACCTTAACGGGCATTGTCTTCTAGATATACATGATGCTGCCTAACTCACATGGAACCTTAATGGGCCTTGTCTTCTATTGGGTGAGAAGAACATGGTGCTGCCTAACCCAGATGGAACCTTAATGGACCCATGAATGAAACTTCCTACTTAGTCTTCTGTATTTTCTTTTATAGGGTGAGCTGAATATGGTGCTACCTGATTTAGATGGAACCTTAACGGATGTTGCAAGGAGATCTTGTTCTATCCTTTGTGCTTTATTTGAGCATAAACAATTCTTGGGGTTTTATTGCAGGGTTAATGTTTACCTCGGGCCCAAGGAAGACCGAGTTCTCTTAATTGGATTGCATATTGTCATCGACATTTACTACAATTGTTTCCATCAAATACTGGGCTGGAGATATGTGAGTTTCAATGCTTCATGTGTTTCTGTCAATTATAGTTGATGTAAGGTAGTATATATGTAGAGGTCATATTGTTTAATTTTTCATTTTGCTGAAATTAGAGTTAGATTTGTCCGGAAGAAGCTCTATGGATAGGGATATTTGGTGCTTATTGGATCATTTAACGCATAGGGTTTTCTCTTAATAATGTTCACTCTCAGGAAAGGCATACAAAGAACAAGAGAAATACAAATAAGGAAATTATATCATAGAGATGACAAAAATGTTAAAGGAAGGATGGTAGCACAATTCATCTAGATTGATGGGTGGATCCATAATTGGTTTCTATATGCTATGGAGCATTCTGAAATATCTATTACAATTGACATACATTTCTTTTTCATTGGCCTTGTTGCAAGACTTTTTGGAGAACTAGGAGTCTCATAACTTCTCCCAAATTGTACATATACAACTATATTCTTTGTTTTGAGGGATTGGTACCTAATTTATTATCTACGAGTATGTATCTTTTCTACATTGGACCATTGGGGATGTAGAGATCATCCTTTATGCTTGCTCCACGGACTCTACTATAATTGAAAATTTGGTCCTGTTAATAATTGGTTGGTTTCTTTTATGTGGGAATTATTTTCTAAATATGCAGTGGGACTTATTTTCTAAATATACAACTTTGTTATTGTAGATGAGCAAGATTTATGGTCTTTATTGCCTTGAGATTTAATTCAAAACCAAGTTGCATTACTTTGAATCATCTTTATTTTGCACATGATTATTATAACTTGTTATGCAAAAAGTTCTCCTAGCTATAAAAGCTTGACCATGAATTTATTCAACTGGTTAAATTACTAGTTGAAATCAAGGTCTAACTATCATGTATATATTCTATCATCTTTATCTAGTAACTATAGAATATTAAGTGAATAAAAATGTTCTAGCGTGCATGATTTTCGAAAATTCCACTTAGGATGACACATATATGTTTAAAAATGATTTTTCTAAATTATTATATGGATTGGGATAGAAATTGGGATAAAGTCTTAGATTGGTTGCAAACTCGAAAAGGAGATGCATACTAAAATTCCTTGATCTTCAAAAAATAATTGAATTCTATAATGCTAGGATCGAAATGGAAGTTATCTGGAGTCCAATTCATAACTTCATCAACTTGTTGGAAGTTCTTCGAAGATTGGTATCACAACAGAGATCTACAAGTGATATGTCATCACATGGGCTTGAGGGTCCTCTTTAGCTTTTCCTTTGAATTTAGGGAAATTGCTCAGAATTTTAGTGGGAACTGGAGGCCAATAAGGGGAATGAATAATTGGATCATTAGTAAGCCTCAAGACATCAGGAAGTTCCAACGTCGCTAGAAATGACAATTGCAGATTAAAGGCATATAGGGCCTTCGGTAAGGCCTAGTCTACGGGTTCCAACCTTGTTGGTAAGGGTTTTGCCCCTAAAGTGAACGATTTTGACCATAAGGAGTTTGATTTCCCCCCACTAAGGGATACCTTGACCATAAAGTGGATTCTGCCCAGGGTAGGGTTGAGATTGACCTGCCATAGGTCATTGATAACCATAAGATGGATAAACATTGTGCGCAACATATGGATTGTAAGGTTACTGCAACTACTGACCCTGGTAATAAAGCTGTTGGCCCTGCTGCTATAGGGATTACCCTTGTGTTTGCAAGGTTTGACCTTATTGATATAAATTTTGATCTTGTTGCTGCAAGGGTTGACCTTGTTGCTGCAATGGTTGACTTTGAGGATACAAGGGTTGGTTTGGTTGTTGGACAAACTATATTTGATGCTCCAAAGGCTATTGAAACTGTTGAAAAGGTTGCCCTTGCTGCTGCAAAGGTTGCCCTGACTACTGAAAAGGTTGCCTTGGCTGCTCCAAAGGTTGCCCTTACTGCTGCAAAGGTTGCCCTTGTTGCTGTAAAGGTTGTTGAATAGTTCCTCGAGGGATTCCCTATTGGTACTAATAAGTTCCAATTGGGATTTAACCATATGCACGGGGAAGAGGATGTTGACCATATGCACAAGCAAGAGGATGTTTACCACGTTGCACATGATGACCTACTTGCAAAATATAAGGCGGATTTTGCGGTGCTTGTAAACCCTATGGAACATAAGACTGTTGGAGAGGTATCTGGGCTGCATAAGGTTGTTGATACTCGATATTACCTGCCCTAGATGAATCGTCTAGATTAGGAATACCACTAATAGGTTGAATCACTCCAACCATGTGAGGTTGTGATCCACTCACATGGGTTCCACCCGAAACAAGAGAGATATTTGGATTCCCCCCCATGCTGGGAATGAGGTGGTGGCACATTTTGTCCACTTGATGGGGGAATCGAGGAACTTACATACGTATAAACTGAAATTGTTAGTTGCACCAAAATGGAATGTTTAAATGAAGGTAATGGTTGTGATAGAATCGTCAGTTGAATCAGAATTGAAGTAACATAAATTTTCACAAGGATTTGAGAGGTCACGTTAGGAATAAATAGATTAGAAGTAGGCATAGCATTTGATGACCAAATTCGATTTTGGTGTAATGAAGAAGCACTGGGAGTTCCTGAAAGTAGTTGAGCCAAGGTTGGATAACTGTGTGGAATCATAGGCCCAGTGTTTCCAAGAGGCGGTTGAGATGGAACTCTTCTTATATAAGGAAAGCCTTTCAGAGGAAAGTCATATTCAGATTCATTATCAACACTAGGAGTGTGATTAGCGGAGACTTCCGGAGGAGCTTGCGGAGAGGTTGGAATCTCACCTTTTGAAGCCATAGGTGGAAACAACTAGCAAGAAGGAATCCGAGATGGACAAGAAGATAACTCCAAAGGAACACCAGGTTGATCCTATGGACTATAAGGATGCTGAGGAGATATCACAAACGGGTCAAATAGCGGATTCAGAGGGTATAAAAAAAACCTCTATGGATTCTCAAGGGTTTCTGGGTTAGACTCCTGAGACGATGTTGAATCTCAAGGTGGAGGACGAGAAGCAAGGGGTTGGATACTTGGGACAATTCCAAGTTCTAAGCCTTGAGCTTCAAGTGACTGCAAAATTTTAGGATGAACTCCTTGTGAAGACCCTTCAATATCAGATGGCGAAGGGGATCTGGGAGGTGAACGCAATGGTTCAGCCACGATGATTTTATCTCAAGAGAAGAAGGATAAGAAATTATTCGTTGAGGGCTGAATAAAATTAATATTTACAAGGAATTACTCAATGTGAGGCCAAGAAGCAACTGCATGGGTTCAACATGTTATCGTTAGCATTTAATTTTATGACACGAAACAACAAATAAATTAAGACAGGTAAGGCTAGGCAAGAGGGTTTACCAATTATCCATGAACCATTATATACACCTTAGCCGAAACCAAGGACTTGACGTACGATGATCGATCTCCCCAATTGCTGTGTTTGGTGTATCACGTTTACAAGGCGGTTGACTTGGTTACGTGTGGCTAAATGATAGAAACCTAGTGGGGTCTCCCAATATATACTCGACGGTACATGGAGCACAAGTCCGTGTTAGTGCCATCTAATGCATAAATGTTTGATGAGAGCGTCCCTACATGACTTCCATTTTTAAGTGCCTCCTATATACCCGAAAGTACTGGAGAACCTTCAATATACTTCTGTACTGGGATGAGATTTCACCTTCGGGATACAATGCAGGAAGATAGCGACAACTGCTATGTTTAAAGATGTCAGAACACATCTCTAGCCTAGACCCCTAGATATTTGTGTTAGGTTACAAATGCTCCTTAGGTTGATTGAGGTAAATGTTAAGTTTATCTTGAATTAGGTTTCAGTTTTATGGCTCAACGTTGTCACCTAAATTCCTATGATGCAACTAAATGAGAAAAATTAAATATTTTCCTTCGATGAAGACTAGACTAACGAGTGAAGAAAGATAACCAAGAAAATGCATCAATCAAGCAAAATGCATCAAAACATAATTCTTTAACTTTACAATGCAAATGTAAAAAATGAAATCTAATCTTTCACTTTCACTAGTAAATGCAATCCTATGAGAAACAAAATCACTTTTCTTTCACTAAGATGCACTAATATTTTTGTTCTTTTCCTTTCACTTTGATTCAAACATTCAAACTAATGCAATGAGAAAAGGGAAAAATGTAATCTAAAACAACTAAATGAAAATTTCATTCACTTTGGTTTCGAGGGCAAATTGTTTCAAAAAATAGTCAAATGAAAAAATCTTTCACTTTTGTTTTCGAAACAATGAAGTCAAAACAAGTATTCACTTTCAATTATACCAAAGCAAAAAATTTTAATATAAGTTTGACAATGGAGTAGAAGCAATTTTCAAAGTACCAAAATGATCCAACACTAATGAAAATAACCTCACAAACATGAACCGAAAGCAACTTGAAAATGGTGTCCTGATTGCAGCAAAACTCCCAAATGGAAGCAATCAATATCGTAGAGACAAACCAAGCGATGGTTGAAGGGTGACCTAGAAAACCTAGAAGGAAATCAAGCTTCAAACACACATCAACAAAGCCAAGAGACAATTGTAATCACACAAGTATAACAATCAAGATAAACACACTGTAGCTACATTGGAAAATCACTCACAGAGGTTGAAAATCACTGAAAACAAGAAGAAATCCTAATTTTTTTCTATCCTTTGAGATCAATGCACATGTTAAAGGCAAAAGGGAAATGAAATGTAGAGAAATGTGACTGTAAATTGAAAATCAACACTAGTAGTGCTTCTGTCAGAGAAGAAAACACGCTGGGTGAGAAAAATAAGGAAAAAAGAAAAAATCTTCAAAATTAGAGCAGGTCAACACCCTCAAGCAAAAACTAGTGACTGCATATAGCTACAGTGATGCACAACCCAAGAAGTCGACATTAGTCAAACTCATCAGAGAATCTGATTGAAGGAATGGATGGAAAGGTTATAGCTTCCCCAATGGAGTCACCATTTTTTTGTCTAAGTAAATCATCTTTGCGAACAGAGATGACCCCTCTAGCCCAATGAGCAGGAATAGCAACCTACATGACAATCTACAAGACACTTCCCTAAATTACAATTGAAATGAGAGAGGAGGAAGGAAGCCTACCTCGTTCTGATGCTATAATGCACACATTTCTTGAAGATATTGATCGCTCTCTCGTCAGGCTCAAATCTACTACTCACAACGTTTGAATACTTGCACAAGAGATAAAAACACAACAAAGCATACAAGAGCAACAAGCATAATAAAATGTAATCCACTTAACAGATCAAGGAGCATTAAGATAAATGATGCATTAACTTAAGAATTTATGGAAAGTGAACTAGCAGTTGTATACATTAATGAATAAAAGAGGAAGCATACAGCCAAAGCCTTGATGTCAATAAGCCCTCCTTGAGTGAAAGTCCTAGTCCAAGCTTAAGCTCTACAAGCACTCCTTCTCCAAGCCAAATGAGTAGCATGTAGGCATTATCTAAGCATAAGGGTGCAAATAATCAGAGACCAACCTTTGGAATGGGAGAGGATGAATATATAGGCAGGGAGAGGGAGTTAGGATCTCTCCAAATATAGGAGAAGGCCCTCATCTCAAGGAGGTAGCTCATACGGATAAGATCAAAGGGAAATATTGGGAAATTTGACTAGATCCACAATGAACAACCTCCAACTATTTATTCTGGAAGCATATAGATCACAAAGCTTCTTTTCCTCTTTGGGAAAACTTTCCTTTTAGGTATCAGCGCCAGTATCCAAGTAAAAAGTGCACTGGCAGCGCGAGGCTAGTATAATGTAACCTGCCATCAACACTAGTTTCCGGTGTCAGAGTCACGTTGATCTTGAACTTAGGGTTTTAGAGCTTACTTCTTCAGGGAAGGCTCAAGGCATGTTTCCATCAATGTTTCACATAGGATCTAGACTGCATATTAGAATGGGTACATTGCATAATTGCCAAGTTTTGGGCACTCCGAGGTATGACACAGGGAAGTGTCATACCTCAATTAAAGGAGGTTAAAGGGAATAAAATTTATTTATCTAAAACATACTGCATAAGTTTGGCATACTCTTGGTAAGGATTATGTGGAGCAGGTTTGTAATGGAAATATTAAAACACGGTGCAATGATTTTTTTTGGGTAGTATGGAGGTTTCCTTATAATTTTTTTTTTCGGAGGAATGAAAAGAGATTTTAAATGAGTAATTATGTATGTATGTGTGAATTTTTTTTTATACTTAAGCAATTTAATTTCCAGCGATTGTATGATTGGTGATATGATCTTAAATTTATCTTACATTGATTAAATTCAACAATTGTCTCGTTTTTTGATATCATAAAGACTTTAATTACTTGGGCTTGGAAATTTTCACAAATCCATGTTGCAGGACGTAGTCACAAAAGGAGATTCCTTTATCTTCAAAATAGTCTCAATATAGAGCCCAATTCACAAGACTAAAGAACTTTTTAGTTGGTTAGCTAGAGGGCACATCTTCTCTAGAGGGTAGCAAAACAATAGGACCATTTTTTTGTTATGGCCTGTGCTATGAATTTGGAAGTTAAGAAACAATTCAAAACCTGAGAGATGTGTACCAAACCTATGGTTTAATGCTCATGCCATGATTTGCAAGGATGTTGCAAACATTATGTATTTTTTCATGTATAAGGAACATATGTATACTCTCATGACATTATGTTTTCAGTGGATTTCAAGGAGTTGCAGTCCCATTAAATCTAAAATCTAACAGAGGTCACAAAAAAATGGTGGAGTATTCCTATATTGGTACTATGAGATGGATTTGATCATCTTTCAAGAGTTTGGGGCACATGGGTCTTATGGGTTGGTCTTAGGGGAGGTTGGCATGCTTGAGACTGTACACAAATCCATCCTGTAATGGAATTATAATGTAGTTTTCAAAAGGGAATCAAATGTGAACTCTTATGGAGACATGTTGATCCTATGAATTGATTTAGAAATGGTAAATTTAGTGGATAAGATACTTCCCTCCATCTCAACTAAAAGCCATAGACTATCAAAGCTTCTGTACCAAATGAATTTGTATTGTCACAACACCATCTCTTTTTATAAAGAAATACTTTATTTGCTAATTTATACATATGGGGATAAATCCACTATTTAGGCAGAATAATAAATGGTGTATGGTATTGGAATGTGTATTTGAATATGTCTGAGTGAAGAAGGTACGTTTAGGGCCACCAAAAAAGATAACAAAAATTTCGGATAAAGTGACAAGAAATAGGCCTCATATACCCTTAGAAAGGACAAAGTGACAAGAAATAGGCCTCATATGCCCTTAGAAGATTAATAAAGTAGTTCACCCAACTTCAACTTTTCTGTTGGCATTAATTTTTTAAGGGGAATGCTACCCCTCATATATCATGAAGTATTTGATCCAACTGAAGACCCTTTCAAGACAGGTTGCACATGGAGCATTATGCTTTTTGACACATTTCACTGCCATATGCACATACATCAGTGACTACTAGAGGGAATTTTATTTACATTGGACATAAAGATGCAGGATTAGCCTATCAAATATGTAGGAGAGCAATATGGTTTGTGCGCACTTATCCTCTACACTCTTGTGACTCTATCAACCACCTTTGGGAGGATGCAACCACCTTTGGGAAGATGCTAAGGTGTTTTGAGTAGGAGTGTTGGGTTGCATAATTGTTTGTTATTCCCCCATGGAGCATCTTACTTTGGAGACTACATGTAGTGGTTCTTTGTTGATATTCCATATTTAGATGATGTGCCTAATTTATAATATGGGTGTATTCACCACGCTTCATGGTTATTCTTGTCATGCATTCCATTCATATATACAACTATATAGTGATTTAGCCTTACATAGGCTATATTCAACTATATAGTGATTTAGCCTTACATAAGCTATATTGGATCATTGATCATAATACATATGTTTGGGCTAGAATTCCCTAGTGGATATTGGTAGTTTAAAAAAGATGGAGCAATTATTAATTGGCTGATAGCATGATGGAGTTTGATGGAGTAGGACATTCTAGTTATCTAGCAGAAAATGTGCATTCCTAGAAATTCTGTGCCATTGACACAATTTTTTTCTCGGTAACAATAGTTACATTAGATGCAAAGATGCCTAGCTGGGGGATGTTTCCACCTATGACTAGAAGTTTTGTTTTTAGCCACAATGCTCCTCTTGCAATTTTCTTGGACTAGATTAGCTCACTCTGCTGATTGTTTGCAAACATGTATCAAGTTTTGTTTGGTATAAAGTAAACATAAAACACCTCATGGAGTGCGCCATCTTGTGCTACAAAAAAATTGGAATTCATCGTTCAATATATACGTCATTGCTAGTCATCAGAAAGGGAAATGGAGCACATTGTTAATGACATATTGAGCACTCTTGTATCATAACCAGGGAACACATTTTTTAAGGAACTATAGCAGTATGAGAATTTTGTAGTGTTTCTAAGCTCATGACACTTGAGTGATTGTGTTGATGAAGGATTGCCAGCACATAGATGGCTAAAACCTCTAAAGTTTGTAATGTTTGAAATAGTTGTTGGAAGAAACTCATAGGATGAGGAAACTCAAAAATAAGGAAAATGTATATATTTGTGTCTTGTTGCTGAGCTTTATTTGTATTGTGTACATAATAAGTGGATGCTAAACCTATGCTTCTCACATTGCTACATCTAGTAATGCCAATGTGGTGCCTCTTCTTTGTACATTTCTCACCTCTCCCTTAATTAATTGGCTATCCATCAAACCCACTCATAATAGAACTTAATAAATACAAGTTTGGTATGGAGATTATCATGACCCTAAATGTAAGGCGACTTTCATGAAAATGTGATCGAAATTAAATCAAATTTTACGAAGAACAAAGAAGATGTTTATTAAGTAGAGGTCCTACACAACTATTTATAAATTTGAGTTGTCGATAGAATAAGTGGTACACAGAAAGTAATTTCATTAAGTGATAAAGGAAATGAGCATATGATAATAAAAATGAAAATCAATATATCTGGAAAAGTTTTCCATATGGTTAATTTATGAAAACAATGTGTTAATTAACTTTGGTTTCTTTTTATAAATGATTACAATAGCTACAATAAAATATCTACATTCTCCTATCACTAAAGGCGAAGTGGAGGGGCTTCTTCACACTATGCAGAAAGAAAATAGCTCAGATCCTGATGGCTGGACGGTTGAATTCTTCCAACATTTATTTGATATTATTAGGGATGAACTGGCTGGATTGGTGGAGGAATCTAGACACAGGGGTTTTTTTCACGATCCTATTAACTAAACCTTTCTGGCTTTGATCCAAAATTCTTATGATCCCCAAAGTTTCGATGACTTCAGACCCATCTCCTTATGCAATTGCACTTACAAAAGTATTTATGAAACCATTTCTCATCGGTTAAAACCTATTCTCTAAAAAAATTCTCCTTGGAACAGTTTGGATTTCTTGAGAGTAGGAAAATTCATGAAGCTATTGGTGTGGCCCAGGAATCCCTACACAGTATCAAAAGAAATAATAAAAAAGGAATGATTGTTAAGATTGATCTCTCAAAGGCTTATGATAAGATCATTTGGATGTATTTATGTCTTGTGATGACTCACCTGGGTTTCAATATTGGTTTTATTAATTGGTTCATGGGATGTATTACCAATGTGGTTTTTTTTGTTCTTATAAATGGGGCGACTTCTCTCTTTTTCCATACCCAGAGAGGCCTTTGACATGGATGCCCTTTATTTCTACTACTGTTCCTTTTTCCGCGGAGGGTCTGAGCCGATTGATTCACCTTGCCATTAGAAGGGGAGAATACAAAGGCACTGAAATTTCCATTAACCTTTTCATCACACACATAATTTTTGTGGATGAAGTCTTACTTTTTTGTGATGGCTCTAGGGGAGACCTTTCCAAGATTTAGTAAATTATGGATTTATTCCTTAAATCTACAGGAATGAGCATAAATTCTCAAAAACCCTTTATTACTCACAATGGTCTCTCTAAGGCCGAGTTAACCAGATCGATATCCATTTTCCCTTCTGTTGTTAATACACTGAGCCTTAAAATTCTTGGGTTCCTTTTGAAGTTGGACTCCTGCAAAAAATTGGATTGGTTTTGGTTAGTCACAAAAATTGAAAAAAGAGTTAGGCACTAGAGTTTCAAGTGGCTTTCCCGGGTTGGGTGCTGGGTTCTCATTAAATCGGTCTCATAGGCTATTCCAATTTACTGGATTTCTCTTTCATGGGTTCCAAAATGTATTCTTTCCCAAATTCGGAAGATCTTTGGTTGGTTTCTCTAGGTAGGTTCAAAACTGGAGGATGTAATTCCTTAGGTGGCCTAGGAGAAAATTTCCTGCCCAAAAGAGAAGGGAGGGTGGGGCATAAAGGACCTTCCCTATTTATCTCACTCTCTGGTAGCAAAATCTAGATGGAGCCTTCTAACGAAGAACAATTTATGGAATTCACTGATTAAAAGGAAATACATTAATCCCATTGATTTGATGGTTTTGTTGAGATCTCCGGAGAAGTCTCATAGAAATTATTCAGTCATTCGGAAGGCTATGATCGAATCCTTTGAAATTATTGCTGATGGGCTATCATGGTTGGTTGACAATGGTACTAGTGTTAGAGTGGGAATACAACCTTGGGTTGATTGTAACCAGGCCTTCGTTCTTCCAAGGGTCTTCTGTGAGTCACTTGCTATTAAGGGGATCATTACACTCAACCAAATCTCACATGATGAGTCTACTACATTTTGGAATAAGGGTTGGAAGTATGTGGAGGCTTTAGAGCTAGAGCCTCAGTGGATGGGGTTCTGGAGGGATTACATGAAGGAGCTTCAGAGAAAAAATGTCGGACTAAAGGATAGGGCCAATGATATTCATTGGGTTAACTCTCCCAGTGGTCTTTATGCTCTAAAGTTTGGCTACAATTATTAAATGGGAAGAAGGTTTGGGGGTGTTCAGCACTGGTGGTCAAGGTCTCTATGGAAACTCAATTGTCCTTCAAAATCTAGACTATTCTTTTGGTGCATTCTCAGGAACAAAGCCCCAACTTGGGACAACCTTCAAAAAAGGAATAAACATGGCCTTTGTTGGTGTGCCCTATGGAAATATTCTGAAGAAAATTCTCATCATCTCTTCTTATCCTATTCTTTTGCCTCTAAAACATGGGAACATTTTTTAAATATTGTTGGTATTGCTTCAAATTGGTTTGGGAATACTATGGAGAATGCTTGGAAAAATTGGTGGGCTTTGACTCGTGATACTCATTATAGAAATATTCCTCCGATTATTTGCTGGGGAATTTGGGTGGCTCAGAACAAATTCATATTCATGGATCAACCATCAGACCCTTATGGTCTATCTATTCAACGTGTTTCCATTTTTGAACTGATCCCACACACCATTCCTTCTACTCCTTGGAATATTTAGGTAGAAAACATAAGAATTGATATTCCGTGGGCTTATTTTGATGGGGCTTCTGATGCCCATGATCGTTGTGGACCTGAGATTGTCATACATTTGAATGATCATAAAATCATGAAAGATTCTGTGGGTATTATGTTATGCTCTTTAACCTGCAAGACGATACCAAAATACCAAATATGCGAAGCAATATACCCATAACATAGAATAGCGAGTAAAAAGAGCAAGCATTTTATTATTCAGAAAGCAATGTTCACTTGCCTCTTCGAGGGGGCAACCTCCAATAGAGCAGAGCTCAATGACAAAATAAGACACGATGCTTCTCGTAGGGAGTCTCTATCCTTTATGTATGACTCATACATACAATACCATGGATCAATACCATGGGTTTTATTAATACCATCTATCTAATACCATGGCCCGTTTGCAACTAACTGAGGTCCCGTCATTAATTGTGGGTTAACCACTTACAATTATTAATATGGGCTTTATTGACTCTTTACTATGACTCGATCCCACTGCATAAATAAGGGGGTTAGGGTGGGACCCTAACATGCCTTCCCCCTTAAGAATAACCTTGTCCTCAAGGCTGAAGCTGCGGAAACTGTTGAAGAATAGTGGCTGGTTCCCAAGTTGCATCTTCCAGAGAGGTGTATTTCCACTTGATGAGGACTTCCCTAATCACGCGGCCACGTAGGGGCCTTTCTCATGTGTCTAGGACCCATTCTCGTGTGTCTAGGACCCATTCAAGTTGGAGCCATATTGACCCTTCCTCATCCAATTCGGGTAGACTGGTTTGAATTCTGCAATTGTTCCCAATCACTTTCTTGAGGCATGAGACACAGAAAACCGGATGGATTTTTGCAGTAGGCGGCAAAGCCAGCTTGTAGGCTACTTCTCCAATGTGCTGAAGTACTTGATATGGTCCATAGAATTTTGGAGATAGTTTCTGAAAACCCTTGTCTTTGAGTGATGTTTGCTTATATGGTTGCAGCCTCAAAAATACCTGATCCCCTTCTTGAAATTGGCGCTCTGAGTGATGCTGGTCTACCTATTGCACGGTTTTGTAGGAGTTGATCCACTGCTTGTACCTTTGAGCACCCCTTGTTGTAAGAAGTAGGGGAAGGAGGGAGTTGACCATATACTGCTTCATAGGGAGTGATTTTGGTGGTGGCATGATAGTTGGTGTTATACCACCATTCAGCCAGAGGTAACCACTATACCCAAAGATGTTTCTTTTCTGAAGTGAAACACCTAAGGTAGGTTTCCAGACATTTGTTGACGACTTCAGTTTGACCATCCATTTGTGGATGATAGGAAGTATTGAGTTTTAATTGGGTGCCTTGTAGCCTGAAGAGTTCCTGCCAAAAATTACTGGTGAAGATCGGGTCACGATCGGACACAATAGAAGTGGGCATGCCATGAAATTTGAAGATCTGATCCATGAAATATTGAGCGACCAAAGTCGGTGTAAACGGGTGGGGTAGGGTGCAGAAATGAGCATATTTCAAAAGTTTGTCCACAACCACCATGATGACTGACTTGTTTCCTGACTTTGGAAGACCTGTAATGAAGTCCATAGAAACCTCCGTCCATATTGATGCCAGGATGGGCAACGGTTGTAATGTGCCTGGTGCTTTGACGGTCTCCCCTTTGTGGTGTTGACAGACATCGCATTCTGCGACAAAAGTAAGGATGTCCTTTTTCATGCCTGTCCAAAAAAATGATCTTCTGGTGCGAGCATACATATTCTGAAAGCCTGAATGTCCTGCAATGGGTGATGAGTGCAATTCTGCCAAAATGCGACTTTTGAGGGTGGATGTTGGTGATATTACGACTCTTGCCCTGTAGCGAAGAATCTCATCTTGCCACGAGTAGCCCTTGGTGGAATTTGGATCCACCTGCAATTGAGAAATGAGTTGGGAGAGCCTGGGATGTGAAAACCATTCCATGCGAGCCTCTTCAATCCATTTTGGAATGGGAAGGGAAATTGCTAGCAAGGTACTTTCCTCCTCAAATTGGCGAGATAATTCATCTGCTACCCTATTTTCTTGCTCGTTTTTGTAAATGATCTCATAATCATATCCCAGCATTTTGGCGAGCCATTTATTTTGTTGTGGGGAGGATAGGCGTTGCTCCAAAAAATATTTAAGACTGTGATGGTTTGTGCGGATTTGGAAACGTCGCCCTAGTAAGTAAGGTCGCCAGGTCTCTACTGCATGTAAGATGGCCATCATTTCCTTCTCATAGGTAGATTGGCCCAGATTCTTCCCATTTAGTTGTTGGCTTGTGAAGGCCAAAGGTCGACCTTCCTGCATTAAGACCGCCCCAATACCTGTACCCAAAGCATCACATTCAATGACAAAAGATTTGGTGAAATCAGGTAGTGCTAAGACTGGAGTGGAACACATGTCATTTTTGAGAGCTGTGAATGCCTGCTGTGCGTCGTCATTCCAAAAGAATGAATTTTTCTTCAGGAGTTGAGTGAGGGGCTTCGCTATGCGACCATAATTGCGGACAAATTTGCGATAATAGCTTGTGAGACCCAAAAATCCTCGCAGGCTCTTCAAGGTCTTAGGGTGAGGCCAATCTTGGATTGCCTGGATCTTTTTGGGGTCCACCTTGACACCTGCACGCCCCACAATGTGGCCCAAATACTCAACTTTTTCCATGCCAAACGAACACTTGGACATCTTAACAAATAATTTATGCTTGCAGAGCAGTTGCAAGAGTAGATCTACATGCTGAAGATGTGCGGCCCAAGTGCAACTATAGATGAGGATGTCATCGAAGAAGACGAGGACAAATTTCCTGAGATATGGTTTGAGAATGTGGTTCATAAGGCTCTGAAAAGTAGAGGGGGCATTACAAAGACCAAATGGCATGACCAGGAATTCATAGTGGCCTTCATGAGTTCTGAAAGCAGTCTTGGGTATGTCGACTTCCTTCATGGGGATCTGGTGGTAACCTGAGCGAAGATCCAACGTAGTGAAGAATTGAGCCCCATTGAGTTCATCCATCAAATCATCAACCACCGGAATGGGAAATTTATCTTTGACTGTCAACTTATTGAGGGCCCTGAAGTCTGGACACATCCACCATTCCCCATCTTTCTTGAGTACCATGACCACCGGTGATGAATAAGGACTAATGTTGGGACGAATGACACCTGCTTCCAAAAGTTCCTTGATTATTTTTTCTATTTCATTCTTTTGTGTGAACAGATATCTGTATGGGTGCACATTTGGGGGTTGGGCCCCAGGAACCAAGGTGATGTTATGATCATGTTCCCCTCTCGAGGGTGGAAGCTCAGGAGGCTTGTCAAAGACTGGGAGATTGTTATTTAAAATCTGTTGCATCTCAGGATGAATTGGCAGAGACTTGGTTTCGACTGCCTGGATGGCATTAAATTGAGCTATAACTCGATGATGGCCCTTTTTTAGCAATTTTTCCATCCTATGCGAGCTAATGATAGAGGGAGCTCCCGCCTGGAGCCCACGGAGGGTATGTGTAGAGTTGTTCTGCTTAAAACTCATATATAACTCCTGGAAATCCATTGTGATTGGCCCAAGAGTGCGAAACCATTCAGCACCGAGGACAATGTCGCACCCCCCCATGTGTATTGCAAACATGTGAGTCTTCAACTGATAATCCCCCATTTGAAGTTTGACATTTTCACATCGGCCTTCACATTTCATTGTTCCCCCATCCGCAATTTGGACTTGGAAGTTAGAAACTGCTCGTACAAAACAATGCACTGCTTCCACGACTTTTTGATGGATGAAATTATGTGTACTTCCACTATCAATCAAGACTACTACTGGGCGATGTTTAATAAAACCTCTGATTTTGAGAGTTTGAGGTGAAGAAATCCCTACCAAAGCATGCAGTGAAATCACTGGTTCGTCAGGGACATTGTCCTTTTGGTTGTCCTCTTCTACCGCCCCAGGTTCCTCAAGTGGTGGATCTTCCTCCGATGAGCTGTAATCAGTGGCATCAATTTGAAAAAATTTGGGCTCCTTGCATTTGTGACCTGGGGAGTATTTTTCATCACAGTAGTAATATAATCCTTGCTTTCTTCTTTTGGCCATTTCTGCAGGTGACACCATTTGAACCTTAAGTGTTTGAGTCGTGCTATGAGCCTGTAGGGGGCGACCCTTGGCGATGAAATTTGGGCGAATGCGCTGGGATGTTAACGCACGTTCCACGTTACGAGCTACCTTGCAAGCCTCCATCCATGTGGGAGGGTGGTGCAGTAGGACGTGGGCTTTTATGGCCTCTTTAAGACCGCTGATAAAAAATTCCATGTAGAACACATTTGAGAGACCCCTAGTGCGGAAGGCCAAGGCTTCAAAGGCTGTAACATATTCATCCACTGTGCCAGTCTGTCGGAGCTTAGTAAGATGACCCAAAAAAGAAGATTCCTGGTCAAAGAGATCTGTAAGAGCTTTTTTGAAGGCGGTCCAAGTCACAAAACTTCCACGGCAACGTTGATGCCATTCCCACTATTGCCATCTTTCATTGTCCAAGTGCATGCTCCCCACCATAAGCTGAGTCTCATTACCTAAGATGTTATTCAGATGGAAATACTGCTCCATTTGTGCTATCCATGCTGCCGGGTGAGAACCATCAAATTTATGCATATCCAAATTGGGAGGTCGCAGACAGGATTGTTGGTGGGTGCCCCAGAGGTGAGGAGAGTGGCTAGACTCACCCTCACTTTGTCCATTGCCAATATACACCTCCTTGCAGGCTTCCTCCTTACCCTTAGAGATTATGTGAGTTATTCTGTCAAGCTGAAGTTGGAGGGATTGCAAGGATTGTTCAAGTTTGTCCATCCTCTCATTGGCCATAGCTTGAGCTCTAGTTGCTACCATGCACCGACCTGATGTTCTTGAAATTTGGGACTGCCTGAATTTTTTTCACTAAGAATTGAATGGTACCACCATGCTCAGCTCGTCGTCCTAATTCTGATGGGCTAGATCACCAATAAGCACCCCGGGGGTCACTTACTCCTAATGGAGTTTTACTCCTTAGGAATACTGCAGTAGCCTAATCCTCAAAATGTCAATGCTGCCAAAAGTCCTGCGAAAAGCACACCTCGGTATAGGAACCCCACATAACTACTCAGATCTGGTGGATCTGAGAGATTTGAATGTTGGATCAGATAGCTCTGATCGGTGGAACAGAGTGCTGCTGCGGATCTGCTGGATTTAGTAGATCGGACTGGCGAGTCTGCTAACTCGGAACTGCGAGACTGACGTCTGCTGCTGCAAACCCCCTCGCGAGATCTGATCTGGCTGAGATTATGCGTGATCCCAAGATAGAAAAGGGAACTATGGTCTCAAGGAGTGTCAGGTGCTACAGATCATAATATACATAAGGGTCTGACAGTAGTACTCGGCCCAATGTTTCAGGGTTCTAACTAAGGAGGATCAACCGTACCCTTAGCTGTACAACCCGACTACCCTATCATACGGGTGAGTAATCTCTCCGAGTGCTGTTCTCGGTGTATAGTAGCAGCAAGACGACCGACAATTTATCTATGGTGAGGTTTCAAAGGAGCTAGGGGGCTTCCGATATACCTAGAGGGTACTTGGAAGACAGTCCGTACGTGGTTCTGTCTAATGCGCTACTACTCGAAGGGGTACCCACAGGGGTTATAAGGGAGTCCAACAAGCGTGACCACCTCTTGTATTTCATGTGTGCATGCCTCCCCAAATCCGCAGTTTTATGCGTTCAATGACAGATCCCGTGGTTTAAAGATGTCGGAACACGTCTCTAGCCAAATTTTTTTTTGCTAAGAAATGGAGATCCCACCTGCCCTAGAAAGTGCTTTGATACCACTTGTTATGCTCTTTAACCTGCAAGATGATACTAGAATACCAAATATGCGAAGCAATATACCCAGAACATAGAATAGAGAGTAAAAAGAGCAAGTATTTTATTATTTAGAAAGCAATGTTCACTTGCCTCTTCGAGGGGGCAACCTCCAATAGAGCAGAGCTCGATGACAAAATAAGACACGATGCTCCTCGCAGGGAGTCCCTATCCTTTATATATGACTCATACATGCAATACCATGAATCAATACCATGGGTTTTATTAATACCATCTATCTAATACCATGGCCTGTTTGCAACTAACTGTGGTCCCGTCATTAATTGCGGGTTAACCACTTACAATTATTAATATGGGCTTTATTGACTCTTTACTATGACTTGATCCCACTGCATAAATAAGGGGGTTAGGGTGGGACCCTAACATATTAGTTCCAGTTCAAACTATTTTGTTGAACTTTTTACCGTGAAAATTATTTTATGTTGGTTGAGGAAGTTGGGGGTGGTTTCAGCATAGGTTTTCGGTGACTCCCTGAATGTGATCAATTTGGAAAATAATGTGCAGTTCCTATATTAGATGAAATTTTATTTCTTAAAGTAGCTTTTGATGTTTTAACGTTTTGTCACATTGACAGGGAGAGGAATATGGCGGCATATAATCTCTCTAAAGAAGGTCTTCATCAGGATTTGGACTCTTAGAACATAATTGACTGGGACAACAGGTGGGTCACGGTTTCTGATCGAGACCCTTATTTATAAAACTCTCTTTTTTGTCTCTTAACCTTTGTTTACATTGCACTATCTAGCAAGTTCTAGTTTTGTTTTTGATTTTAAGACATGCTGTCGGTTTACGTATATTGGTTTCTTGTCCTTTTTGGACAGTTTGGTTTATGGATATTTCTCTCTATATGGCTAGTGGCTTGGGTTATTTCCTCTGATTGTTTGGAGAGACCCGACTTGTTTTTTGAACTTTGCTTTTCATGGTTCCCATCCATGGTCTGTTTTGAGCAAGTGTTTAATCGACTCTTCCTCATTATGATGTTGCTTTCACTTACTGCGTATGTTGAAATCACAGTCTATTTTCATGAATGCTTCATTGCATCTACTCTATAACTTTTTATTTTCTTAATAAAAGGTTCGATTTTTTCGTGGAAAAAAATCTCTACATTCTATGTACATTGTAAATCCACTTGAATTTGTGTCATTTCAATAAAATACATACAACTTTGGATAAGTGGCTACAATTATACAAATTCACAACATGGAAAGAAAAAATCCAAATTAACTAATTCGTATTTAAGTGTCTCTAGGGGTGAGGAATAGAGAAGTACTTGCATTACAAGCATTTGTCATTTGTCTCATGATGCATGTTGCTAGTGGAAAAACAAATAATACTTTTAGATATTGTTGTATGATACAAACAAGACATTTCTCATTACTGTTGTAAATAATCATAGAAAAAGTTCTGAGAACCAAAGAATTTCAATTCCTGACACAAGAGAAGAATCATTGAAATTATAGTAGTTACCTAAACAAAAAATTGCATACACTTTTGGTATTTAATCACTCTATATGGCAACAATACATTACACTAGGAACAATTTGTTGTACACTAATTTGTACAAGGGTACGGAAACCCTAGTTACAACTAGGCATACAAAATAGTTTTGAAGGCATCCTGAGGAGACAGATCATTGCCCACCTAGATATCATATACAAGGAACTTTCAAGGATTTTGAAGCCCTCTTCGGGATGGAAAATAGTCAACACCATATTGATAACCGTATTTTCTCTTTCAAAAGATGAAAAGTGACACTGAAGGACACCTAATTTATGTAAGGTAGATGAAGCCTATTTTAAAGACATCAAACTAACCTTGAATTTATCTTGCAAAGCGTTCTAAAAAAATATCAAATAACATAAATATAAGACTCATTTCTCCAGAGTCTAATATCAAAAGAAAATTACACGAGGTACTCTTTTCCAAGGGAAAGGACTATGGCCATATGGTTTTGAGGTGGGTTTTTACTAGAGGATATGGTGTTGTAAATAAATCTGATATCCTAGGGGTCGTAGATAAAACCAGATAAATTTATGAAGGTCTGACTAGTGACCACAAATCGGTGTAAGTGCAACAATGCTAAGCATGTCAATAAGACATATAAAGTATGCTATCCCAAATAAAATCTCTACTCTAAGAGAGTGAAACAGAAAAACAATTTGGTCACGTAGAAAAATGCAAGTGTTGTAGTCTGCTTAGGAAGACGTGAGCTTTGGTAGGTGAGGAAGAAGTTGTAGCACCTGAGGGGTTTTAGTTAACAACCCCAAGATCTCTCGAACATTAAATCCTAGGGAAAAAGTTGACAAAAAAGTTAGAGGATAAAAATCATTAAAATCCCTAGTAAAAATCATCAAAGTTCATTTAATTTGATTGAATTAACTTGAAAGATTTTTTCCTTCCTGAAGTTGGGGATCTTACAATAAAAAAAATTGCAACAAAATTACAAAATATAATGTTTCCAAATTCTCAAATGGAAATAAAATACCATGTTTCCAAATTCACAGAATGGAAATAAAACCTACATCTCTAGTGCAACTTTGGAAGAACAAACACCCATCAAGCTTGACACCTTAGCATAACGAAGTTTTTGTTATGTACTTAAATGTAACCTCGACCTTGAAGGGTGTTTCTCAAAACTTCTAAAAAAATTACAAGATAAGTCCCATGATGAAGCACATTCATTTTCATGCTATGTTGGTGTGGACAAATGCTCCACATATGGGCCCACACCGTGGTTTGTTTTTCACCACTTGTGCCACTTTTAACATATCGTGGCACTTTGAACTACCACTTTTAAAATATTATGTCATTTTTTTCTTTGGATTGTGATAAATTCTTCTTCCTAGGTGATGAACACATCAAACACTAAGGTAGCAGGTGAAGCTTAAAAGCCAAGCACAAACCCCATTTGAGAGGTCGCAACAACCATGGATAGTTCCTGGTTTAGTTTTCATGTATCACTAAGCATCTAGTCTACTTCGCTATCATAGCATGTTCCATATCCGTGATAAGTTTACCCTGTAGCAAAAGCAAAGGTGTAAGCAAGAGAAGTCAAAGACGCAGGTTACTGGATTGATTCACTAAAAATATAGATCCAAGCATGGATTCATGGGTAGATCTAGTTTTTGAATATTCAATATTAGATCCAATTCCATCATCTATAGATCCAAATCGACTACTAGAATCTACTACCAGACATACCACCAAACATAGGGGTAGGCTGGGGAAGCAAAAAACAGATTTGGCACAACTAGGACCTCGATCAACATCCCTCCAAGCACAGGTCCTTTTTGAAAGTCTATGTAATCCATTCCAAATCTAGAGCATAAGCTAGGGAAATGGTCACATGAGGTGATGGATCGAAACCTGCTATACCTACTAGGAAACCCTTAGGCGGTCATTCAAGGGGGGTATCAATAGAACAATATCTGATGTTTCAACATAGAAATAAGTGAAAGAGAGAAATACGCTGAAGCTCTACGAATACTACATAATGTCAAGTTTAATGTCAATATTACAGTTATCATACCCTTACCTTGGGTCAGAAGGTGTAGAGACAGGAAGAACTCAAGTAGAATATTATCCTCAAGAAGCCAAGTGCAATATTATCCTTGACCCTATTTTCCACCTCTCAATAAGTATTGAAATTTTAGTTCCACACTACCATTCGAATGCATAAATATAACTTCCCATGTTGTATCATGCGGCGTTAACCCTGCAAAGGGAGTGTGAGGAAATCCATATCCCTTGTAAATGTATTCATTTCATTAATCCAGTTCATTTAAAACATTTATCAATTGCTGGTGTTGTTTTAACAAACCTATTACGTAATGTATAAGTAAAAACTATGCAACCAAGTGGATGAGTTGCACAACAAATTAAAGGTGCATGAATATATTAATATATATATATATATATATATATATATATATATATTGTTTTGTTTGGAGCAATCTTCTGGTGCTCTCACCTAGAGAAGGAGTTCCACAACAAATTAAAGGTGCGAGAATAATATATCATTTTATTTGGAGAAAATTTATGGTCTCTCTACAACAATATATATCTTTGAAAACTATGAAAACTAGCACAACCACATTTACCAATGTGGTTGACATATGCTGATAGGCGTATATCCACCACCCACCACATTAATAATTGTTAGGTGTATTTTGTTAAAGGCTAACTATTTATAATTATTAATAACTATATAAACAATAATAGACATAGTATCTATATATATATATATATATATATATATATATATATATATATATATATGTTACATTTTTTGTATATTAATGTGATATTAGTTGTTAGATAAAATTTTGCTAGTATATTAATAGTTATATTTAAAACTTTAATATAATCCACATGTAACATAATAATAACATTTAGTTCTTATTAACTGAGTTCTCGAATGCCTCTGGTGCAAGCATTAATAAGGCTAAATTCCAAATCTTTTTCTTCCACACCCCTGCCATCACTCAGTCTTCCATAGCCTGTATCCTTGGATTCACGATAGCCACTCTCCCCTCTAAATATCTGGGGCACCCATGACTGATTCTGCTTTAAAGCACTCTTCCTGGCAACTTCTCTTGGAAAAATTGGAAGCTCGCCTCTCCTCTTAGACATATAGAGCCCTTAATATGGCCAACCATCTAGTCTTAATCAAAGTTGTCTTGCAATCCACGCCTCTTTATCTCTTTTCAGTTCTGGCAGCACAAAAGTGGGTGCTTAAGAAAATAAAAAATGTTCAGAGAACTTTTATGTGGGGAAATTCAGGACAAAATAGAAAATGGGCACTAGTGAAATGGACCATGGTCCACCTTCCAAAAATCTCAGGAGGCACTGGGCTTCGTGATCCTCAACACAGTAATGGTGTCATGGGGGCATGTCTATGGTGGAAATGGATCTCGACACCACATACTCCCTGGGCTATCCTCTGGACAACAAAATATGCAAACAACCGACCAATAGATGATCTAATCCGACTCACAGAAGTAGGCACGGGATCCTTAATCTGGAACACGGCTAAATAGCACAAAGATATTATCCAATAGCATAGCTTCTGGGAAGTAAGGGATGGTAATAATGCAAGGTTTTGGGATGACTCTTAGCAGTAAAGACCCAAGCTGAGGGACCTGATCAAACCCCACCAAATACCAGATTTGGAAGAGCAACAGATGGACAAGGTTAACCAGCATTAGTTGCCCACTCTCACACAAGGATACAGACAATGGATAAACTTGGACCACATCATTAGGAAAGGCACAAAATCCATTCAGAAAAATCTGGAGGCAGAGCTTCTTAATAGGAAAATTTGTTTTTCAGATAAGAAGGATATAATAAAATGGGGTTACAAGGCACGAGGAACCTTCACCACCTAAGAGGCATACAACCTAATAACCAGGAATCACACAATCAAGGATACTCTTTGGAACAAAGTTTGGGCCCCCAACATTTGGCCAAAAGTCTCCACGTTCCTCTCGTTGTTATGTCAAAAAAAATACTCACTTGGGACAATATATAGAAAAGAAGCTTTCACGGGCCCTCCATTTGCCCCAATTGTAAACAACAAGAAGAAACTACTCTACATCTCATGAACTCTTGCCCATTGGCAAACAAACTCTAGGAAAAAGAAAGCTTTAGATGCTAAAAAGAAGGAAGAATTAAGAGGATATCACCAATACTATACGTAGTTGGAAATCAATCCATATAAGAGTAAATTGTTAAATTCTTTATGGAAAATCATCCTAGGTTTTCTTATGTGGACAATATGGAAAGAAAGGAACTGTTGCATCTTCAAAGACCAATCCACACCTTTAGAAGTCCTATGGAACAATGTTTGCCAAAACCTTCATGAAGCACTAATTCTCCAAACTTGGTATGAAGAAGACTTTCCTTCCATTCCACAGGAACAGAATATATGGGCAAACTGGAATCTTAAGTTGAACCAGGTACAGGTAAATCATAATAAACTCTCTTCACACAACAAAATACCAAACAAATGGCTCCCTCCGCCCCATAATATGATACAACTCAATTTCGATGGAGCATCCAAAAGAAATCCGGGCAAAGGAAGACATGGTGCAGTATTCAGGGATCACAAAGGCAAACCTCTTCTAACTTTCCTAGGCTCAATTGGCTGGGATACAAACAACTCAGCTGAATTAGAAGGGCTATGGCAGGGGTTACTTCTAGCTCAACTTCACAGTTTCTTCCCACTTCTAATTGAAGGCGACTCTCAGATTCTCATTAACATGGTTAATCAGATTCTGCAGGGGACACCTTCATACAAAGTCGGCAGCAACTGGAGATTGGTGGAAAGATTAGAGCTCATCAAACAATGGCTCTCCACTAATAGAGCAGTCACCTTCAAACACATCCGCAGAGATGGCAACAAAGTGGATGATTTCTTAGCTAATGTAGGAGTTGACAGTGGCTGGACTCTACATGCTGGCTCGCTTAACACTATTGCCACTACATCCCAGATAAAGGATTACAATGAATTGGTATAGAGTGAAGAAGCAAACCTGGATGCGGGTGATCACCATGTCATTAATGATGATTAGATGGAAGGATGACGGGAGACTTGGCCACATGGCCGCCCGCATCCCTTCCCAGGCCAGCATGAAGCGAATTCATGGTGACTTGCAGGCACCATTAATACGGTGCTCAAGTTGAGAACTCTGTAACCAGTTTAAGGAAATGGCCTCCACAGACCATAATTTAGTTTTTCCACCTTTGATCAATAGCACTTACCCTCCTCAAGTAGTGGAGCCTTGCTTTCGCAACGTCACTGGTAGTCGATGTTGGCTGCTCAGCTGCATGGATGTGGGAAATGGGTATCATTTATCCCAAACCACGCACTGTAAGCTGATTCCAACCCAAAATCCCTTTGTTTTCCCTCTGAACAACCATTCCTTTGATTCAACAAGTGATAGCTCTACAACGAATTCTATCATGGCACACATCCGCCACCACATGCGCAGCAGAAGAGGAGGCAGTCATGGTGGAAGCATTCGTCCTCTCACTATGCCCAGCCCTAAATCTACTTCCCCCTCCTCTTCTCCTATCATCCTAGATCCCTATAGCTCCTTCTTTGGTAGGTATCTAGATACCCGAAGTGGCAGAGGGCAGGCTTAGCTCCAGGGTGACCACAGAATGAATGCAGCCGTCCATACTACCAATTTTCCCCTTCCCCCTCACCTTGCTCCTCACACGACTCAATTTTGCTTCCATAACACTCTACATAGGTCTGTCATCACTGCCACTGTTACCATCACCTTCACAGAGGAAATTGACCCACAGGAAGCTTAGCTGGGGAACAATGGTGAGCAGCAGAGGGCTGCTCAGCAGAACAGGAATGCCCGAGACCCAGGAAAGCAACAGCTGGTTGAAGACTATGCCACCCCGCACAGAGAGGAGTTGGTTGGCAGCTAGCCGGCCCCCGAAAGCAGATATGTAGACATGAAGGCAGCCGGTGGCAGAGCAGGAGACACATCCGACAAGCATGCAACAGAGGGTAGCTCTACTGGCACTCAACCAGCTCGTGGAATAATGCACGACACATCAGCAGAGGAGGAGGAGTGGTGCCAATGTGCGTGTCCTATCGTGGAAGACCCTGTCGCAAACGACCTCTAGGAGGTCCATCTTGATTGACAACTAGGCTGCCAGGTGTCGCCCTTCTGCCAGCTGGAGTTTTCTTATGCTGTTGGTTGATATTTGCTATGTTGTGCTTTGTGAAAAATTTTCTTTCGGTTAATTTTTGATATATTTTGGTTTTTGTCAAAACTTGTAACCCCTACGTGGGTTTTTATTTGGTTTCATGGATTGGTTTCCCCCTCGAAGGGGAAATCGTGCTTAAGCTGTGATATTTTGTGACAATTGCTGTTTAGCACTGCTGAGGCCATAGCCTTGTTGTATTTTAATTTTGTTACATATCAATAGAATAGTTTTAATTAGAAAAAAAAACATTTAGTTCTTATTAACAATATGTATTTTATCATAATAACTAATATACATTTATGAATATAATTGCCAATATATTTTATATATTTACTTGGAGTATATTAGTAATATTAACTATATGCATAATACCGATCATCTCGACTCCGTACTTCTAGAAGTATATGGAACATGGATGAATCCAGGAAATGAATATTAGTTGTTGCATAAAATTTGCTGATATATTAATAGTTATATTTAAAACTTTAATATAATCCATATAACATAATAATATCATTTAGTTTTTATTAACAATATGCATTTTACCATAATAATTAATATATATTTATGAATATAAATGTCAATATATTTATATATTTACTGGAGTATATTAATAATATTAAACTATATGCATACTATATATTAAACTAAAATATGTTATCCAATACTTAGATATATATTATATATATGATGGAATATATATTAAATATGTAATAAATATAATTAATAATAAAATATGTAATAGTAATATATTTTAAATTTGTTAATATATTAATAATATAACTCAACTATATATAATTCAAATATAACCATATTAATGATACTTTATTATTATAATTCAAATATAATAATAGTAATGGTATTATTATTATTTATAATAAGTATTATATTTTTTACCAATATCGTCAACAATTTTCATATATTTATTAACATAAATTTAATAACTTTCATATATTTACTTAAGTAAATTAAAAATATCAACTAAACCTAAAGGATTAATAAACACACATGATTATTAATATTATAAACTAAAACCATTAATAAACCCAAGGGTTTAATATTATAAATCTAATCAATTAGTAAACCCAAGGAATAAATATTATAAACATAAAGAATCAACAAACCTAAGGAATCATTTTAAAAACAAATGGGATTAATAAAACGTAGGAATTATCATTTTAAACCCAATGAATTAGCAAACCCAAGGGATAACTATTATAAATGTAAGGAATCAAGAAACAAACCAATATAAAAATTAGAAGGGATTAATAAACCCTAGGAATTAATATTTTAAACTCAAGGGATAAATAAAACCAAGGGAATAAATTATAAACCCAAGGGACTAGCAAACCCAAGTGTTTAATATTATAAACCCAAGGGACTAACAAACCCAAAGGTCTAATATTATAAACCCAAGGAATTAGTAAATCCAAGGGATAAATATCATAAACCTAAGGGATCAACAAACTAAAGGGATCAATATTAAAAACACAAGGGAATATAAAGCCTATGAATAATGTTATAAATCCAATGGATTATTAATATTATAAACACAAGGGAACAATAAACCCAAGAGGTTATTAATATTATAAACCCAAGGCATTAATATTATAAATACAAATGATTAATAAAACTAAGGAATCATTAAACCCAAGAAATAAATATTAAAAACCCAAGCGATTAATAAATCCTAGGAATTAATATCTTAAACTCAAGGGATTAATAAACCCAAGGGATTAAATGACAAACCCAAGGAATTATTAATATTATAAACTTAAGGAACAAATAAACCCAAGCATTTATTATTATAAACCCAAGGGAAAAATATTATAAACCTAAGGGATCAAAAAACACTAGGGATCAATATTAAGAACATAATGGATTAATAAATCCTAGGATTTTTTTTTTTTTAAACCTAATGGATTAATAAACCCACATAACTGTTAATATTATAAACCCAAGGGATAAATAAACCCTAGGGATTGTTAATATTATAAACCCAACAAGTTAATAAACCAAAGGAATAAGCATTATAAAACTAAGGGATTAATATTTAACTGTAGGACTAATATTTGAGCCTTGATATTGGGATTTAATAAAGCCAAGGTATCATTAATATTATGAACCCAAGGAATTAATATTACCAACCCAAAGATTTGGAAACCTCAAGGGATCAATGTCATAAACCTAATTGATCAACAAACCATGGAATTATTAATATTATAAAAACAAAGCATAAATAAACCCAAGGGATTATTAATATTATAAACCCAACAGATTAATATATTTTTCTCGTGGAAAAAGTCGTAATTTTATTCGTAAGACAAAATTACATTTTGTAGATGCTGAAGAGCATATGCAGATGTGTTCTGGTTTTCACCGAAACCAAAAGATGCAAAAAAATAAATAAAATTGGAGTAGCTATTGTTTTCTCCTTTTCTTCTTCTCCACCTTGCGCCATCCTCTCGTTTTGGGGGTGGCAGATACAATGGATAGTTGATTATCTGTTATAATTGTGGGAGAGTCCTTGTCTGACTCTGATCCTTCTGATCCATGAGTTCTCTTGTTTTCGAGTGTTTCCTGTCCTGTTAGCTGGGAACCTTGTTGCTGCATGGGATTGCTGGGGGCTTCCTCTTCTTTTTGTGTGTTGTCATGAACTATTTGTTCTTCTTCTTCTGCATTATGTTTTACATTCTCTGCTATGTCTACTTCCGTCACCAAAGGTTTTGTATTTTTCCATCCTTTCGACTTCCTCTGTTGTTGCTTGCTCCTATTGGGGATGTTTTTGACGTGTGGGCATGCACTAAGCAGGTGACTCATTTGTTGACATCCACGACATCAGAATGCTGTGTTTTGTAGTCCAAGGGTTGTGTCCACTATGTATTGTTGCAATTCAGGATTATACTTTCTGGTAGGCCTTGGCTGAGGTCTACTTCGATGCATATTTTGGTGAAAGTAAATATTCCCTTTATGTGTCTCTCTGAATCGGTCTTTATGAATTTTCCAAGACTATTGCCAATAGCGATTAATGCCTTGTGATGATAGAAATGTAAAGGAAGGTTATGCAACCTAACCTAGACTAGCATCTTTGATACCTCCTTTGTGTTGGCATCGAATTGTGGAAACCATGGGGTGATGAACAGTCCAGCACTGCCCCAGAACCATGGCCCCTAGTTGAGTATAATGTCCCTTTCCTATTTTATGTGAAACTTGGGGCACAAGTAGATTTTGTAGTTTGTTGTCCAGACAGTATGGATCCGTTGATGAAATACGTCAGATCTGGGCCAAAAACCATTAAATCTGCATATAACTGCATATGTTTGTAGACCTGAGTATATAGTGTTTACCTTTGGTATATTGATGGTGAGAGATGGGCTCTTAGGTTTTTGTTCTACAATGTAGTGCCCCGGAGATTCAGTGGCAGATGTGGGATTGGTCTGTGCTTTCCCTTTGCCCTTGACTACATCCTTGAAAGTCCTTGTGTTCTTCGAGCTAGTTCCCGAGCATCTGCCCAGCAGACGGAGTTTGATGGTGATGGTTGAATATGATATTATGTTGTAGTCCTGGAGGGTATGATTGTCCTGTAAACTGTGTCCCTTATAGATAAGATTTTGTGCATTAGTTGGTATGCCGAGGAAGCTTTGTATTTTAACTCGTAGATCCTAGATCCTGCAACCCTACCATAGCCTTAGGCAGTGGTGCCTGCCATTTGGTGATTTGATAAAGATCTGTGTAAGGTCCGCGATTATAGGATTTGTCTCCACCTGTCGCTGACCTCTTTCTATTGCCTGAGATGACCTGCTGTAGAACCCTCCGTGTTTCTCAGTCCAGGGTTTTCGATTTGTTGGATCTTGGCATATCTGATTATTGTGAGCTAGATCGGTCGGGTCAATGGTAGATCTGGGGTATTTGTGCCTTTCCACAGGGGGAATGAGCTCCCTGGCTCCTTGTAACAATTTTCCAGGGACTACAGTAGTAGATCCAGTGTATAGACCGGCAGATCTAACGCAATCGACATCGATAAACCTGTTTCCCCATCTCTTGTTGCTCTAAGGAACCAACGTTTTTGCGTGTCGCTGTAGGTGGCTTGCCTTAGCGCCTTCTACAATGTCCATGGATGTTGTGACATCTTTTAACCCACATTTCAAGCCCTCCCCTTCTCCATAACCGCGAGTCTTTGCAGTTATGGGGTTCCTGGCGTAGTCATGAGCAGCGAGCACTACTTCTACCTGGCTTGGCCTCCCAGAGATCTTGGGCACACAGAGATCTGCTCGCTAGAACCAGATCCACGTGAGAGGAGAGCTAGGAGAGCTCACGCCTGGAACCGCCATTCCCTTCGAGCAGAGCAAGTGGTTTTCCAGCTACTAATATGCGAGTAGCTAGCTCTTGGGATCTAACAGATTAATATTGTACACAAAGGATTAATAAACCCAAATGATTATTAAACCCGAGGAATCAATAAACCCAACAAAGTAATATAAAAAACCCAAGACATTACTAAGAATTTATATTTTAAACTAAAGGGATTAATAAACCCAAGGGATTATTAATATTATAAACCCAAGGAACCATTAAACCCAAGGGTTTAATATTATAAAACCAAGGAATTAGTGAACCCAAGGGATAAATATTAAAAACCTAAGGGATCAATATTAAAAACATAAGAGATTGATAAAGCCTAGGAATTAATATTATAAACACAAAGGATTGATAAACTCACATGATTATTAATATTATAAACCCAAGCGACCAATAAAATTTAGGATTGTTAATATTATAAACCCATCGAATAAATAAACTAAAAGGATGAACATGACAAACCTAATGAATCAATATTAAACCCTAGGACTAATATTTAACCCTTAATATTTGGGCCTAATAAACCCAACATATTATTAATATTTAAAACCCAAGGGATTAATATTACCAACCCAAAGAATTAGAAAAGAAGGGATTAATATTAAATCTGAGGACTAATATTTAACCCTTAATATTGGGGTTTAATAAACCCAAGGGATTATTATTATTATTATAAATCCAAGGGATTATTAATATTATAAATACAAGGGATCAATAAACCCAATAAATTATTAATATTATAAACCTGATGCATTAATATTATAAAAACAAATGATTAATAAACCCAAGGAATCAATAAACCCAACACACTAATATTAAAAACCTAAACCATTAATAAACCCTAGCAATTAATATTTTAAACTCAAGGGATTAAATGATAAACAAAAGGAATTATTAATATTATAAACTTAAAGAACAAATAAACCCAAGCATTTAATATTATAAACCGAAGGTTAGTCAACCCAAGGGAAAAATATTATAAACATAAGGGATCCAAAAACGCAAGGGATCAATATTAAAAATAGAAAAGATTAATAAAGCCTAGGAATTAATATTTTAAACCCAAAGGATTGATAAACCCACATGACTATTAATATTATAAATCCAAGGGGTCAATAAACCCTAGGAATTGTCAATATTATAAACCCAATAGGATAATAAACCGAAGGGATAAACATTAAACCTAAGGGATTGATATTAAACCTTAGGACTAATATTTAACCCTTAATATTGGGGTTTAATACACCCAAGGGATTAATATTAGCAACCCAAATAATTGGAAAACTCAAGGTATGATGTTATAAACCCAACATATTAATATTATAAACACAAAGGATTAATAAACCCAAGCGATTCATAAACTCGAGGAATTAATAAAGCCAACAAACACATATAAAAAACCCAAGAGATTAATGAAACCGAAGAATTAATATTTTAAACTCATGGGATTAATAAACTCAAGGGATTATTAATATTATAAACCCAAGGAATTAATGAACCGAAGGGATAACTATTAAAAACCTAAGGGATCAACAAGCCTAAGGGATCAATATTACAATCACAAGAGATTAGTAAAGCCTAGGATATAAACAAAAATGATTAATAAACTCACATGATCATTAAACCTAAGGGTTGACCATCATTATAAACCCAAGGGATTTATATTGCATCCAAGGATTAATATTATAAACCTTAGGAATACAAACACTTGGATCAATAAACACAAGGGATTGATATTATAAACCCAAAGTAGTAATAAACCCAATGAGTAAAAACTAAAAACCCAAGAGATTATAAACCCAAGGGAATAATATTAACCCCAATGCATTAATATTATAAACCTAAGTTGTTTAAACCCCAAGATAAATATGATAAATCGAAGAATAAACATCATTGACCATGCTTAACCATCGTTGATTTTCATATTGAGACAATCTTTGTTACAATGCGACATTGGACCATGGTTGACCATGATTCACCATAGTTGATTATGGTTTTCATATCAAGACAATCTTCATTATAATACAATGTTCGACAAGGCTCACGACGGTTGGTTTTGAAAATGAGAGAATATATGTGATACTAAATATTTTAAACCCCTTAGGCCCTAAAGCCCTAGCATAAATATAATAAACAAAAAATTATGCAATAATACAAAAGAATAATAATAAACATAAACCACAATCAATATAAGAACCACATTGTAAACCACTAAGACATCAGTACAAAAAATTAATATGAATACGCTAATAATAATACACTATAAACCATTAAAACATGATAAACCATCAACACATTAATAATAACACATTTATGTCAATACGTTATAAACAATTAATAAATTTTAAAGCATAAATATATTAATATCAATACACGAATATATTAATAATATAAATCTCAAGAATATTGATATAAACAACAAGAACATGAAGGCCCAACAATAATATTACAAACCTCAATAATATTTTCATTTATGAAATATGTCAACAAAGCAAAG
This sequence comes from Pinus taeda, assembly GCA_000404065.3. Lineage (NCBI taxonomy): Eukaryota > Viridiplantae > Streptophyta > Pinopsida > Pinales > Pinaceae > Pinus > Pinus taeda. Next base: position 124,746 of record APFE031706396.1, read on the forward strand.
GGACCCATACAAAAAAACCAAAGCAATTACAAATGCAAGATAAAAAATAAAAATAGTAACACCGCCATTGGAGCAAAGGAACATAAATGCAAAACATTGAGCAATATGTATTTTGAGAGAACACATAGTCAGAACAAGAAAGGAATGAAACACATCTAAATTGCACACATTGGATTTAAAGAAGAACAACATGATAGGACATTTTAAGACCAGAGATATATAGTTTTCTACATAACAACAACAATGAGAAAAAAAATCGATTTAACCAACATTGCAATGAGAGAAAGAACATTGAAACTAACATATATTTTTTGTTTTCTCTACATCAAATAATTCCACTACAAAACTGAACTTGAAAAACTCCATCAAAAGTCATTTATTGAATAACATTTTCCAAAACACTACCAAACCGATCACAAAAGCAACACCAATTCAAATCAACATGATAATGCTCATGATACTTAACACTTTCCAACCAATCCCTTCATGTTTTACTCTCAGACTCCCTCTGGTGCATATGCAACAAGTATTTTACATCCGTTTTCATTTCATAAAGCACACGAAAATGATCATTAATAAAAGGAGGATGGAACCCATGTTTTCTATCAAATTTGTTTCGAAAATACGAAAGAAAGCTTATCGTTCCAACAATATTGTGCACCACTTTGGCATAATAGATGATACCATTATTGTCCATATCTGCATTTGAAAGACAAAATGACAAAATCAAAATTAATACACACACGCACAAACACCTAAGCATACACATATATAGATATATATACATAAAACATAACACCCCATTTTATTAATGTTAAAAAATTTAATCTTATAAACCTCGTGCTATAAAATAATCTAATGCTACATGAACCAAATGATATAAAAATTTCTATAAATATAAACCTCATTAGCAATACATATTGTACACAGGAAGTGAGCGATAAAATTAAATGAGTGATACGACCCTTATTACAATAGTCAACAATAATTCACAATTTTATATAATTAATGTTTAAAACGAAATATTATTAATGTTAGTAAGCCTATATTTGTCTTTAAATTAACGTTAATGTTTATATTAATATTTTTGTTTAATATTAATATCAAAGTTTTTGTTCGATATAAGTATTAACATTAAACTCATTTTTATTAATATTAAAAAGCATAATATTATAAAGCCCATGCTATAAAATAACCTAAGGCTACATGAACCAAATGATATAAAATTATCTACAAATATAAACTTGATATCATTGAACTTAAATAAACCTATTGTTCAATCCAAATATTTACATGGATGTTTAATGCTAATGTTCATATTAATGTATAGACACAATATTTGTTTAATATTAATTTTAAGCATCATTAATATTAATATTAATATCAATATCAATATTAATTAATAGACATAGTAATTACCAATATTAACATTGGTAATTTTCGGTATGGTGGCCAAATATTTCATTAATATTGCATATCATTGGTAATATTAATATTAATAGAATTTAAGACATAATTTTGTATTTCATGATATAATATGAATTGGCAGTGTTAGTATCAATGTGAACCAATTATAAAATTGATTTTTAATGATTGGTTTATATAACTGGTTGTTTGTTTGAATGGTTCACTGTAAACAAAAGAACAATAACCACTTAAAAAAAATTAAAAATTTAACAACATGAAAAATTATGTAAACACTTTTCTCAAATATTACTATGAATATGATGAATGCATTAATCTAATTAATATATGAAAAATTTCATTATTATATTAAAAGCTAATAAAGAGGACAATAAAATCAATTCAAAAAATATTCTATAAATTGGTCACAATATTATTAGTTGTGTGTCATAGCGATACAGACTTCAATAGCTCCTCTTCTTTCTTCCTAATTGTAATATATGCAATATATTTCATCTTGGAATAATGCTAAAAAGAGAAAGTCGGTGGAATGCGTAAACCATCTATTGATTTCACCCTTGATATGGTTGTGAAGGTTAGGCCTTGCTGCTCTTTATTCCCAATATCAACTGATGGCCATTCTAAAGTGAATCCCCATGAATTGTGGATTGTAAGAGCCCATGCCATCTTAAAAGGAATTTGTTTTTGATTTCCTCTTATCATTGGTGTGATATGTATAGTGTTTGGATTGCTTGCATCAAATGGAACACCAACATACTTATAAAAAACAACTGTTGTGAACATTGGAAGCTGAGGTGGCTTAGAGGTAGGCATATAAAATATATCCTTCCCATAACCAAGAGCACCATTCACCAAGCCATCTTCAACCCATAATTACATGTCAACATAACACATTAACCACGACACAACAAAGCTTCACGGTCCAATTGATCACCATCAACACCAATGATTTCTGAACGCCTTGAATGCTCAACAATACATCATGAAATTGGAGAATTTAATGATTTTAACATATGCTTGTTATGGAAGGAGACCAAATTATTTGTTGGAAACATGTGAACTGCTGCATTAAATAAATCCCTTTCTCTAGGATGCAACCTCATATAAGCCCGCGACATAAGAAACTCCCAATCTTCAAGAATAGGTTCTGCATTTCTTATGTTATTGAGGACTCTACAAAAACAAGATTGTTTCTCATTATTCCCTTGTTAGCGAAAGATTGTGTCAAGAGTGACAACAATGTTGATTTTTTTCCACAAGACTTTCACCACTGTATTACCTGCATACAAAGGCTTATCTCTCACAAGAGGTAGCTAGCCAAGGTCACCCACAAGGATGATGGATCTTCCACCAAAAGGATAATTAATTCTCTAGAAATGATTCTCGTAATCGAGCAAATATTTGCGTGAATAAACTTGATCCTAGAAAGCTCATTTCATCAATCAATATATATTGACTATGCCTCATTTCGTCTTGGAATACTGTTAGTGATTTCCCCTATAGTGGATACATATCTTTAATTGGAATTTTTAGAGCTGAGGGTATTGTTTTTCCATGTATATTAAAAGAAACTATTCCTATTGGGGCAAGAAAAAGCAAATGACTTCTTCCATTACTTGAAAAATTAGAAAGAGCTTCAAATTAATAGGTTGTAGTAGTAGG
>APFE031706396.1:128619-226450 GCA_000404065.3 Pinus taeda
CCTCAACAATGGATAAGGAAAGACTTCCTAGTGCCTACAGTGCCCTGAACAATCATAAGAAGAGCTTCACGACTCTCATATTCAACAAAGTTCCTTAAAACAATTTCAAAAGAAAGTCGTTTTTCTACCAGTGAATCTGGAGATGCAAATGTTCTATTTGAAAGGTCAACAATATCACCCCTTGACTGCTCATTCCTTATACAATTAATAACTTCTTCAACAACATAATCATAAATAGTTGTACCTTGCCAGTTAAAGGATATATCAAAGTCTCTTCGACCAAGGGTGTGAAGATCATAAACATTCTCATCATTTGGTAGAACCAAGCGAGAGAAAATATGTCATTCTTGAAAATCATCTTCAAGATTCATTTCCTAGTTAGCAAAATCACCATCTTCTTCACCTTCAATATTGTCGACAATTGATGGATTTCGATCAACATGCCATGCTCGATATTGGAAATTCCTCCAATTTTCAATAATAATTTCAGCTGAAAGGCCAATTTTTGCAGGAATTTCACGATATGGCTTGTACAATGATCCATAAACTTCCATGGATTCTCCACTGGATAGTTCGCCACAACAGATCTAATAATAATTATTAAAACTCTAAAAATTCTAAACTACTATAGTTTATTAAAATTTAAGATTTGTGGATATAAGTATAATTAGTGCATGCATGCGAATGGAAATTATGCAGAAAAGTAGAGAACGACAAAATAATCTCACACACCCATAAGACACAAGATATTCTCTCTGGGAAACCCTTTCAAGAGAAAACCCAACTGGAAACTGAGGCCGCTTCACTCTCTTTCTCTGCCTGTAAATATGTCTGCAGGTACAAAGAAGTAATGCTTGTGGCCCAAGGACCACTATAGTGCACATATCCTCTCTATGTGTTCTATCTCCTATCTTTCCTGGCTATCTTTGCTCAGCTATGGAACAAAATGCTCTCGAAATAATGCAATGCCTATTCCTCCTAGTGGCCTAGTTATAACACAGTCCGATAGCGTACCAATGGTTAATTATGACTACATCAACTTTTAGTTAGAGTTACAATATAGATTCTTCTAGAGTCTTTTACATCAAAAACACGTGTCTAGCCCCTTTTCAATAAATAATGGGGGTAGACGTGGTATCCGCTCGAACTATAAGTATGAAAACAATAAGGTCAACTTCTAAGTGGCATAACTTTTGGATACAAACTCCAATTGACACACTTCTTGTGTCATTGGAAATATATTTGTGTGTAGAATAACATGAAAAGGTGAAAACTTAGGTGCAAAACTTTTAACCCCCCCACCCCCCCCCCCCCCCACAAAAAATTTGTTTTATGCCTCAAGATTCTCCTAGAAGGTTTCGGATCCTGTTTCGCCAAATTGGGTTTTGTCGGTAAACACGGTTCCATGAGATGATTCCTCCACTTTTTACACTTTAAATCCATAGAGATGGATGAAAAAAATATAATGATCCGATGTGGATTATACCTCACCATTTTAAGAGGCTTTTGGTCCCCAAAATCATTTACTGATGAGGTGAGGAAAATTTTCCTTCACTTTCTCTCTAGTGTACCATTTAGGTTTGCTTGGAAGTTGTCCCTTCAACCCAATATCCCAAAGACCATGCTGCCCCTGTCTTGTATTTCTAGACCTCTTTTGCAAAAATGTATCTTCTATCAACTCTTCCTAAGCATATGGTTCCAAATCCTCCATAAAATGTAGGACATGTTCCTCTTCCTCATCTAGCATGGAAGGCTCATAGAGTTTCAAATTATCTACATTCACAACTAAGTAAATGCGCATATATCATGGTAAAATAAGTCAACAGGCATTATCACCTACCTTTTCTAGTATCTTAAAGGGACCATACCTTAGAGCCTTGATTTTCTTACCAGGCCCCTGCAACCTCTCCTTATTCAACTGTAGCCATACTTTGTCTCCCACCTTGAATGATTTCTCTGTTATGTGCTAATAATGCTTGGCCTTATACTTCTTATGTGACTTCTGCAGTGTTTCTTGCACCTGTAGATGGATCTGCCTTATATTCTCTATAAATTTTCAACCCTTAAAGCATCTCCTATAAGATCTCCCCTCACTCCTCCTTGCTGCCCATATGCAATATCCAAAGGTGAAGATGGAAAAATATCCAAAACAAGTCTCAAATGGGGACTTTCCTGTAGAAGTACGAACTCCTCTATTATAAGAATGTTGTATATGTATGAGATTTTCATCCCAGGTCTTCAAATGCTTCTGGTTGTATCCCCTTAGGAGTTGCACCAAAGACCTATTGACTACTTATGTCTGCCCATCTTTCTGTGGATGGAATGTTGTAGATATCTTCAAATTTGTGTCGATATTATCCCACAATGTAGTCCAGAATGCACATGCACTGAAAAATCTTGTGTCCCTCTATGAAATGATGCTCCTTGGTATCCCACAATGCACCCAAACCTGCCCAAAGAATAAGTTTGTTGCTTCTTGTCTGTTGATGGTCTTTTTATAGGGCATCAAAACACACATCTTGCTGAACCTGTCAACTACCATGAAAAGGTAGTCATGTCCCTTCTTGGTTTTCGGTAAACCTCCCACAAAGTCCATGAAAATTCTTTGCCAAGGACGAATAGGTACATTTAAGGGATGATATAGAACCTATTTCCTATTTCTAGGCTCACTGGTACAACAAAGCATGCATCCTCTTATGAACCTAGATACATGCTCTTGCATCTTGTACCAATACACATACTGCTCCAAGTTAGCCACGATCTTCCCTACACCAAAGTTCCTTGCATACTTGGATGTGTGAGCCTCTCTAATTAGCTTCAAACGCTCACCTTTAGGAACACATAACTTATCCAGCCTATAGAGTAACACATCCTAGAGATGGTAGTCTACGGTGTTATCACCATCGTGCACATGAATCTAACTCTAAATCTACTGATACACCTCCTTGAATTCCTCATCTTCTAATTGTGCCTCTCTGTATGCATCATGGGTGAATGGATCCATGTGCATAAGACTCCCCAAAACCGTAATATTTAATGTGGGTGGCCTTGAAAGCATATCAACCAACTTGTTTGTGCGGTCCTTATTATACTTGATCACCAAATGAAACTGCTGTAAAAATCCCATCCACTTGTAATGTCTCGTTTGTTGTAGCTTACTCCAGGCCTGCAAGTACTGTAACAACTAGTGACCTGTGTGGATTATTGTCTCCTTTCCCATCATATAGTGCTTCCACTTCTTCACAGCTTGTACCATGGCATATAACTCCTTATCATAGGTAGGGAGGTTAAAAAATGGCCCATGAAATACTTCACAATAGTAGAAAACAAGCCTTCCTCCTTACATCAAGACAACTCCCATAGCATACCCACTTGCATTTGTCTCCACTTCAAACGGCCATTGCAAGTTTGGTAATTTCATAACTAGTGCTTGACTTATCTTCTTCTTTAGCTCCTCGAAAGCATTCTGTTAACCTTTTCCCCACTGGAAACTCTTTCCACTTATTGTTATGGTGTGGAGTTGTGCTCCTACTGCTGAAAATGATGCTATGAATTTCTTCAGGTACTATGCTACCCCAATGAAACTCCTAACCTCAAAAAAATTAGTAGGCATCGGCTATTTAATGATGGCCTCCATCTTGGAAGGATATACCTTCAACTTTGCTCCATCAGTCACTACCCTAGATACACTAAATATTGGCGCATAAACTCACACTTCTTGAGATTTTCTAGTAGCTGGTGCTTCTTAAATGTTTCTGGCACTTGTGTCAAATGTGAAATATGCTCCTCCTAGGTAGAACTATATACTAGTATATCATCCAGATAGACAATAAAAAAGAAATGTATAAAAGGGCGCAATATATCATTCATTACTATCATAAACGTAGTTGGTGCATTAAATAGGCCAAATGACATAACTAACCACTCATACAAACATTGCCTGGTTTTTAAGGCGATCTTCCATGTATCGTCTTATTTGACTCAAACCTGGTGTATCCAGACTTCAAGTCTAGCTTGGTGAAATACTTTGCTTGGTTCAACTGATCTAGCATATCGTCTATCCTGGGTAGGGGGTATCTATTCTTGAGTGTGATTTTATTCAACACTCTGTAATATATACACATCTACCAAGTCCCATCCTTATTTGGTAAAATGATGATGGGTGACCCACATGGTGGTGTAATTGATCGAATGACACCCTGTTATAGCAGCTGCTACAACTGTTTCTTCACCTCACTATTTGGAAATGGGGAGTCTGGCAACAGATGAATCTCATGCTCCACTTCTCTCTTAGGTGGTAACCCTTTAGGCTTTCAGAACACATCGTTTTATGCTTGTAACAACTCCTACAATTGTTGTTTATTTTTCTTAGTACACCCCTCTAGGGATGCCTTGCCTCTTATTGACTCCTTTTTAGACTAACTTTCTCTTAAAAAAAATAAAACATACTTCTTGCCCGAACTGACCAATTTATTGGATTATTGGCACTTACCAGTGAAATTTTCGACTTGCCTTTGTGCATGTTGATGATGAACAATTTTCCATCATTGATGAGCTGATACTGGTTAGCTCTCCTCATCAATATTGCATCACACATGTGCATGTATGGAATCCCAAACACAACTCCATATAGATCAAGGGGAACGACATCCAGATCTACTTCATCAATAAAATAAACACTGATAACAAATATAATTTTTCACTATTTTGTTACCTTCAACTCTACATCCTTATTTACCCATCCTAGTGGATATGGTTTTGGATGGTCACGAACTTCCAACCCCAATTTCTTGACCAAATCTGCTTCAATGGGATTTTCCCGGGATCTCGAGTCAAACATAAAATCAATCTTTGTTTTCTTGAATTGTATCTTTATATGGAAGAGTTTGGTCATTTCTTTCTCTTCATGTTGCTGAAAGCTACTCAGATTCACCTCCTTCTGCAATGATGTACATACGATATTATCATCCAAGTCCAAGATGCTTTCAACTTGGTTGCTAGAATCAGTGGCCATGAGATTCTTCGTCTTATTATCTTTCTTCTTGTTCTTTGGTTTTAGGTCTGGATGCAACTTCCAACACTTCTTCTTTGTATGGTCATCAATGCTGCAGTGGTTTCTAGGATCTTTGCACTAGTGTGTTGGGGCTACCATCTTTATATATTTTCCCTCTTTTTGCTTTTTCTTCCCCTCCTTAGAAGCTTCTTGTTGCTCCTTCTACCTCAATCCACTTGATTATGCTCTCTTTAGGCCTATGTTCTCCAGGTACTGTGCCTGTACACAAGACTCGTCCACCGATTTGGGTTATAACATCATCACTTGCTCACACAGATGGTGATGCAAACCCCCTAATATTTGACCAGTACATCTAAGTTCTTTGGAGAGATACCCAACATTATAGCCATCTTTCAGAATTCTATGGTCTACTCTTACACGCTTTGGCCCGAATTTTGCCTAAAGTAATGCTAGTAGATCCACTGGTCCTCCACGTATCCAATGGGATAAAACTATGACTTAATGAGGGTTTTGAAATCCCCCCACTTAGTCACTAGAAGTTATCCCTCCAACCTCAGGGTTTTTGTGTGGCTCTCCCACCAAGTTAATGCATGGCCCTCTAATTCCAGCTATGCGAATGTGATCTTTTCCCTTCCTCGATCTGATGGACGTTGAAATAAACTTCTAGTTGCTACAACCAGTGGTTCAGATTCAAAGCATCGATCTCACTGTGGTATGATTTGATATCTAATTTTCTTTCATTTTGAATAGGGACTGCAATTGGTTCATGAAACTTGAACTGGGTTGATCTTTTTTGGGTCCTTTCTACGATTGGTTCTCCATTTCTCCCCAATATTCTAATCCCCATTTTTATTTTTCCTCTGCATTTGAACCCCCATCTTCTCCAAATATCCCTAGCTTATTTCTTAGGGCCTCCATGGGGAGGTTTACATTGCGTTTATATCCTTGACTTATTGTTCGAGCCGTGAAAACCACACCTCTGCAGGATCATGAGGTTCATTTACAGATTCATTGCCCATGATTAGGGTTTTACGATTTTTTTGTCCTGTCGATCTAGATCCTTGCAATCTCCACAAAATACCCAAAGAAAACCGCTCTGATACCAAATGATGTGTAAATTGTCATGGATATTCCACTAGACATTTCGTCATAACAGATCTAATAATATTATATTAGAACTCTAAAAATTCTACAATATTATAGTTTATTAAAATTTAAGATCTGTGGATTTAACTGTAATTAGTGAATGCATGTGAATATAAATTATGTAGAAAAGTAGAGAATGAAAAAATTAGCTCATACACACATAAGACACACGATATTCTATCTGGGAAACCCTTTTGGGAGAAAACCAACTGGAAGGTGAGGCCGCTTTGCTTTCTTTCTCTGTCTGGAAATATGGCTGTAGGTACAAAGAAGTAACTTTTGTGGCCCATGGGATGCTACAATGCACAGATCCACTCTGTATTTCTACCTCCTATCTCTACTGGCTATATTTTCTCAGTTATGGAACAAAATTCCCTCGAAAGAATGGAATGCCTCTTCCTCCTAGTGGCCCGATTATAAGAGAACCTGATAGCCTACTAGTGGTTAATTTTGACTACATCAACTCTTAACTAGAGTTACAATATAGAAAATTTCTAGAGTCTTTTACATCAAAAACACGTGACTAGCCTAGTTTCCATAAATAATGGGGGCTAATGAGGCATCCTCTTGAGCTATAGGTGTGAAAATAGGAAGCTCAACTTCTCAGTGGCATAGCTTTTGCATACGGACTCCGATTGATGCGTTTGTTGCACCGTTGGAAATATCTTTGTGTGTATAATAGCATGAAACATTGCATGCTAAAGAGACAAAGTTTTACCCCCAAAAAATTTCGTTTGATTTCTCAAAATGATCCTAGAAGGTTTTAGACCATGTTTTTCCAAACTAGGTCTTGCCAGTAAAAATGGTCCCATTAGTTGATTCCTCCACTTTTTCCACTCCAAATACATCGAGATGGACGATAAAAAATATAATGATCCAATTCGGATCACACCTGCTCATTTTGGGAGGCTTTTGGTCCCCAAAATCTTTAGTAAATCAGGTGAGGAAATTTTTTCTCCACCTTCTCTCTCGTTTACCATTTAACTTTGTTTGGAAGTTGTCCCTTCAATGCAATCTTCCAAAGGTCATGCTACCCCTGTCTTGTATTTCTAGACCTCTTCTACAAACTGTATCTTCTATCAACTCTATGTGAGCATCTGGTGCCAAATCCTCCACAGAAGGTAGGACCTGTTCCTCTTCGTGATCTAACATAGAAGGCTCATAGAGTTTCAAATTGTCTACATTCACAACTAAGTAAATGCGCATATATGGTGGTAAACTAAGTCAATAGGAATTATCACCCACCTTTTCTTGTATTTCAAAGGGACCATACCTTAGAGCCTTGATTTCCTTATCATGCCCTTACAATGTCTCCTTCTTCAACTGTAGCCATACTCTATCTCCCACCTTGAATGATTTCTCCATTCTGTCTTGATCATGCATGGCCTTATACTTCTTCTGCGACTTTTGTAGTGTTTCTTGTACATATAGATGGATTCACTTGATCTTCTCTATAGCCATTTCAGCCCTCAAAGCATCTCCTGTAAGATATTCCCCCACTCCTCCTTGCTGCCCATATGCAATGTCCAAAGGTGAAGGTGGAAAATATCCAAAAAAAGTCTCAAATGGGGCCTTTCTTATAGAAGTGTGTACTTCTATGTTATAAGAATGTTGTATATATACCAGATTTTCATTCTAGTTCTTCAGAATGTTGTATATATACCAAAGTCATGTTGATTACTTCTGTCTACCTGTCTATCTGTAGATGGAATGCTATAGATCTCTTCAACTTTGTGTCCATCTTCTCCCACAATGTAGTCCAAAATGCCTTGATAAATCTTGTGTCCCTCTTTGAAATGATTGTCCTTGGTATCCGAAAGTGCACCCAGACCTATCCAAAGAATAAGTGTGTTGTTTCTTTTTTGTTGATGGTATTTTTACAAGGCATCAAAACACACAGATCCTTGAACCTATCAACTACAAAGAACAAGTAGTAATGTTCCTTCTTGGTTGTCGGTAAACCTCCCACAAAGTCCATGGAAATTCTTTCCCAAGGACAAGTAGGTATAGGTAAGGGATGATATAGACCCTATTTCATGTTTCTAGGCTTGCTGGTACAACAAAGCATGCATCCTCTTATGAAGCTAGCTACCTGCTCTTGCATCTTGGGGCAATACACATACCACTACAAGTTATCAATGGTCTTCCCAACACTAAAGTGCCCTGCAATCTTGGAGGTGTGAGCCTCTCTAATCAGCTGCAAACACTCACCTTTAGGAACAAATAGCTTATACAACATGTAAAGTAACCCATCCTGGGGATGGTAGTCAATGGTGTTGTTTCCATTGTGTACATGACTCTGACTCTGCAACTACTGATACACCTCCTTGAAGTCCTCATCTTCTGAATATGCCTCTTTGTATGCATCATGGGTGAATGGCTCCATGTGCATAAGAGTTATATCAGAAAAAACTCAAGGTCTTGCACTCCATCCCAACCTGATAAAAGTACTAATTATAACATGTGAATGAATGTGTTAGAATCAAACATGCTAGAAAACCACCTGAGTACCAGCCAATGGTGTGGGCTGTTAACAAGTACGAGAGAAACCACCAATAATGACAATGGTCCTCAAGTTATGCCAGTATAATCCATGATTTTGAAAATGAAGCTGAAGTCAAACACTCGTGGAATCATCTGATCAAAGGCTAATGATGAAAACCTATCTTCAAATGCGAATAAATTTCCATTAAGACATGCAAGCTCTAAGGTATTGAAAGGGGGTCTTTAAGTTGTATTCCGGGATAGTGAGATGAAGTCGTTAGGAAGTGACCCATCGAAGGAGGGGAATAATGAATCCATCATCATTGAAATGAAAAAAGGAATAAAGTGGAATAAATGACTATGATCCAAGACTGTAGCAAAAGGTTAGACAATGTATAGGTAATAAACTATAGATAATACTTCTCTTGAACATTGGCAACACAAATCTAGAGTGTGGAAACATTTGATTCAACATAGGACCAAGGGTCATGATGATGAAATGGAATAGTCAGATGAGAGGAAAAATGGATCACCCAAACCCAAAAAGACAAGTGACTGAGTGAGGATATCCCAAACCTGACAATAGATGAGTTTCATGTTCAAGAGCGACATGCTGCCTATACAAGAGATGTTTCATTTTCATTTTCCCCCGCTATTTCTAGTGAGTACCCCAATTATTTTTAATCACAAGCTTGAAGGGGAAAGAATATGCCTATCTTATAAGTTATTCTTCGAATGAATCCATCCTAGTAAGTTTTATGAGTCTTAGGAAGGAGAAACTTGGTCTCGTCATAGTGACAAGTCTTTCACTGTTTAATTTTTACGAGTCCAACGGAAGAATAACTTGGTGCATTTTCCAATTTTAGAGGCTTTCAAAAAGAGACAAAAAAGAAAACTCCATCGTGTCCCTTTTCGTAATTTGTCTCTCGAACCTGAAAAGGTAGAAAACAATATTCGAGAGAACCTCTTGATGATGTCGACCAAGGTGTGCCTTTTTCGTAAATAGTCAATTTTAGCTCGTAAAAGGGGTAAACATATATTGAGACAATGTAAATTCATTTATTTTCATGAGTTCGAAAAGAGAAGTACTCGACGATCTTTCGGTATTTCGAGAGTCAGAAAAGAGCTTAAAGATGTCTCCAGGGGTTTCCTTTTTCGTTTATTTTTAATGAGTTTGAAAAAGAGATAAAACAAAAACTCGTTGAATCGGTAAAAAAATGATCAGTAACCACCAAAAAGAGCCTGTAATTGCACAAAGACAACCACACATCACTGATATCGAGAAAAATAATAAAATGTTGGAAAAAATGTGTTTAAAAACTTATAAAAAGACCAAAAGTAAAAACATTTTTACCATTTCACTTGGAGTAAATTGGAGAGTTCATTTTACCCCATTTTCCTTGATTCTTCAAGCAAGCAGTGTGGGAGATCCAGGGCACCATTTCATAGACCGTTAGTTGCAGGTAATAGATCTTCCTTTTCTATTGCTTTTCATTCTTATTTCATGCCATTTCATAGGACTTTTAACTAGTTAAGGGGAGGATTTCAATTTTTAAAAACGGGGGTGACCAACGCGAGTCTTCTCATCGGATCCGCACTGATCACCCCTGAGTCCAAAAGGCTCTCGTGTTGCCAGCGCAAAAACAACTTAGACAGTTGCACTAGATGCAAAGTGGAAAAATGACAGAGAAATCCTCTCTCTTGATCAATTTTTTCATGATTTCGATTTGTGGAAAGGCATTTAAATGATGTTTATGGGTTGTTTGTAGGAGATTTTGATAGTCATGGCCATCAAATGTAAGGAAAGAGCCCATGAGGGAGAATACCACCAAGCTACCCAAAGCATTGAATGTGTCAATTCTTTGAGGGACTTCAGGTTATTGAAACTCTTCCGAACCCCAGGACTCAAAGCTCAAAATACATTGTTACACTATTTGATCAGTCTATGGGATGTTGATCGGAATATATTCATCATTGGAGATCAAGAACTAGAGCTAGAAGTAGCTGATATCTACTTCATCATTGAATTTTCCAGAAGAGGGGAGAGAGTCCAACTCTTCGAAGCCCGTACTGGAGGTGAGAGCACCAATACCTTAATCAAAAGGTATTGCTCGGGTGCAGAGACAACTGTGAGCAGGAAGGTGAAGATAACAACCATCGACAATATTCCCTTGTGGAAAATTTTACACACCATGGCTCGTATAGCTGGGGCGCAGGCGTTGCATGAGATATCGAAATCACAATTCCAATACGTAGTGGATTGCCTTGCTCCAATAGTGTTCAACTAGTGCGATGGACTGTTGGTCAACATGAAGAGACAACTGACCAAAGGCAAGTTGGGAAACTTGAAGTAGTTTGGCTTTGGATCGATTTTGGTCACTTCCTTTTTGGAGCCTGTTCCCCTATTTCGATACTAGTGGGTAGAGGTAGACGACCCAACTCCACAAGATCCGAGGTTTCTCAAATGGAGTGAGATCATGCCTCAAGGGGGAGGAGGCCAACAGATGCACTTCCCTCCATAGTTCTTTGGTTGGCTACATCAACAAGTGATTGTTGTGGACAACTATGCCTATGCAGGCACAAACTTCAGAGGAGATCCAAATCTGCCTCTACCACCAGGTGCACAGTAGACTGATGTAGCTAAAACTTGTTTTTTGGAATTTTTCAATTTTTATGATTTTTTGTTTGAAGTGTGTCTAAGAGTTTACTTGTGATAATTGTGCATATGTAGGACCAGAAAGGCCTCCTGGCATGTTTCCAATAGCATGACGAGTAGCACGTCAAATAGAAGATGCTCCATACGAGGAAGGAACATATCCTATGGTAGAAATGGAAGGAAATCTGGAAGTGATTACTTGGGGGATTTCAGAATATGCAACTATAGACGAAGTACCACTGTGGTACCGAATGTATGCAAAAGGAGTGTCTGTGAGGATGCATCGGTTATTAGGCTAAGTGATCATAGCAGCATCATGCTATTGCGAGCACCATGTGGGCAAATAGCCTTTTCTAGTCATGTTTTTTTGGACCATTGTAGGCTTTGAAAGCCATGTGTCCCAGAACGCTTGTATTTTGAGATTTTGATGAATAAACTTTGACAGACTCAATATCTATATATATATATATATATATATATATATATATATATACATATGCATGTTTCTATTGTCTACTTATGTGTGTGTGTGTATATATATACACACACACACATATGCATGTTTTTCATAAGTAATTCAAATATCTATCTAACACAAAATTTGCTAATGCATCAGTGAATGTATTCAAATTTCGTGGAATGTGTTGATATGTGATATAATCAAAATTTCTTTCCAATAATCAAACACGTAGATACATGTGCAAATATTGTGGATTTCTTACTGAGTAATGACTATTAAATTGTAGCACAATGAGTTGTGAATCTAACTTAACAACCAAATTTCTAATTTTGAGAGCAACCACCTTTGATAACAGTTCAATAACTGCACTGTACTCAACAATATTATTAGTTGTCCGTCCTGGGAAAATACCTTGTAAATCGATCAACTTGCCATCAGGGGCGAAGAATGCTCAAGCTACGAAGGATAAGTTCTGTGTGTTACAATAAGCACCATAAGAAAAACCAACATAATGGTTTGATGAAATCTCGGAACCAAGTAAAACACAAGGTAAGCAGAGGAAACATTTCTGCAAAGCAAACAATCACACCAAAAAAAAAAAATCACACCAATGAATTCACACACTAATGTACAAAAGTGTATTTACACGGATGAACACATGTAAAAAGTTCAGATGGAGCCCATTTTAGACTCAGGTAATCGATCAATAGATAATGAAACCAAAGTTTCACCTTTGGCATGATGTGTAAGCATTGACTCAACCAAATACTAGAATAACATTCATAAATGGATATGCCCCCATGCCCCCGGAGTGAGTGAGGGTTACGAGTCATAGGATGAATACTCCATTGCGATAATGGGAAAACAGTAAAAACTCAATGAGGAAATTCCATAAACAAAGGCAAAAAAATATTAATCTCATAGCGAGAAAAAGATGCCTCTATTTGAAAGATTTGGACAATTTTAGGTTGAACTAAAATGTCAATGGGTAAGGTTACAGTAATATTTCCCATATTACATTCGGACAAAACTTCGTGCACCAAAACAGGTGTTTGAAGTGGATGTGTCGGGTTATGAGAAACAAAAGCCTTAAGACATGAAGGAATCTCACTTAGACTTGGAAGAAATGAGGAACAATGATGGGCATCATTCCAAGGGGTTTTGTTAAGAGACATAACCTCAACAATACTCTCGTTGGTGGGGAATATCTCGTTAAAGGGATCAAGAGAATCCCAAGAACCAAGCCAAGGAGATTGCGAATACATATCCAGGTGCATACTGAGAAGGGTATGAAATTCTGAAGTGGCAGCCGAAGCCAAGAAAACTTCTTGATAGAATTTCTCAAAAGGACTTAGCTGCATAACATCACCAAAAGAATCAACCTGATCCAGAGTAGGGATGATCCATGGATCATTATAGATAGAGATCATGTTGATCGAGGAAACATGCAGAGGTGGGAGAGAAAAAGTTCCCATTAAAGAAGAAACTTTGAAAAGACCTACCCCCACACTCTCATATGGAATATCAGTATTTCCCACATCTGTGATGTTTCCATTTGAAGCACCAGAAGAGAAAAAAGAAAATTGATTGATGGTGAAAATTTTTCCTTGATGAGGAAAACAGAGCACCCAGAACAAGGAGGAAACCACAAAAAACATGGCATAGGTCCAACTTCACCCAAGTAAAAGGTTATAATTCAGATTACATCTACAACTTCTACTTCTAACTCAACAGTCTTCCCTTCCAATGTGATGGGAAAACTTGTGAGATTACCATAAGGATGGGAGCCTTTGCCATCAAAGGCTTCTAAGGTGTTCGGGGATTGGTTGAGAAGTGGAGAGTGGATGGATTTCCAACATGAAACATACACGATGCAGGTGGAAGCATGTTAATCAATGATATTCAGATGAATCATCTTTCCTTTAATAATGACTTTAATAAAAAACACAATTTGATGAGGAAGACAAGGAACATGGTTTTCTAGATTGAAAGTAATCAAATTCAAATCAGCAGGATTGATGCCTCCTATAGTAGACAATAATGATTTCCGCTGTGTTGGACAAGTTTGGAGAACTTCCAAGGAAGACATCGCCGAAGGTGTTTGAGCTAAATCTTTGACAATACTATAATGTTGAGAAGCTCTAGTGTTCAGATTATAGGATGATTTCTGAAGCACACCTTTGGGAGGTGGTTAGATGAAGAATTCATTATTAGGTTTCTCGATATGAAGAGGATGAGAATTGGGTGGAGTGGAAGTAGAAGGTGTATCAATGGCTTCCTTTTCCACCATCTAATTTTGAGGAGTTTGATAATCTTTCGATTGGGTGGCAACAGAGATAGGCAATGAACCCATCATGTAAACCTGAGAACCAGAAGAGGCAGAGGATTATGGTTGGTCTACCAACTGAGTCTGCTGAGATGGAAATTTCTCTTTTAGTACAGTCGGGGTCCCTTTCAATAAACAACTAACCTTTGCATGTCGGGGACAATCATTGCTATAAACATCTTCCTAACAAATGAGGCAAGGATATTTCGACTTTCATTTGGAGGCATCATCAACAGATGACGTAGAAGGATCCTATTTCGGGGTATCAGATTTTGCTTTACCTTTACCCTTTTTCTTACCTTTTGAGGCTTTGTCTGCCGCGGTAGACTGGATGACATTAACCTCATAGGTTTTACTAGGATTCAGTGGGGTTTTCGAAGGAGGATTAGAACTAGTATTCGAAACAAATTTTTGCTTCAAAGAAGCTTTAGTGGAAGTTTGAGATACTGATCCAATGATACCATCAACAGGTGGCACATCTAGAGAATTCAAAGATGCTGGATCCGAAGATGGCCTTGGAGCATTAGGGAAAATTTCATACAGAGTGCGAGATTGGGAATAAACCAAATCCAAATATTGGGCATGGGCAATGGCTTGATCCTGTGTAGCACAACTTCCCATTGCTATATCTAAAGCGATTTTGTTTACGAATGACTTGGTGAACCATTATGTTAACAACTCATTAGGGATTTCAAACTTGATGAGGCAACACTAACATCTCCAACCACATTGGACCACCATTCGTAATGTGGGGGCAACGCCGCCCGTAAAATGTACACTACAATGGGGGTCCAGGGGGGGCCACTATGATCTTTGGGAGCCTCCCCCTGGTGGGGGATTAAGGGAAACGCCCCTGAAGCTAAAAATAGCTGTAAAATTGCCTTGTAAAATTTCGTAATTTCGTAGTCAATTTGGGTTGTTCATTAGGCAAAGATCTGACGATAGAAGTTATGTTTAATTTAGGGTTTTTTTCCTAGAAGGAAACCCCTCGCTATATATGAGGGAATTGTATTGCATCTATGTAGATCTGTATTCTGAGTGAGAAAGAGAGAAGAGATTGTGTGAGAGTGAAGAGGGAATTACAACGGATCTTCTGTAGGTTGTATCTCTTCATTTTGCTAGATAATATAAAAGGAAGGGCTGGCTATTTCTCTGTGGACATAGCCCAAATTGGGTGAGCCACATATATCTTTGTCTCTCTTGTGTTATGCGTTTTCTGTGTTTGTATTTCTGCAATATATTTTATGTGTTCCATTGCTCTGTAATATATAATTTTCTAACAACTTGTATTAGAGATGAAGGTCTATTTGGCTGATAAACTCGTAGGAGAGAAGGTTTCTTGGTTCGAGTGGGAGAAATGGCGGAAGATGGTAGGTTTAGGGTTGAAAAATTTAACGACTAAAACTACCAACTATGGAAGATGTAGATGGAAGATTATCTGTATCAAAAAGATTTGTACCTACCATTGAGCGGAAAGACAAAGAAGTCAATGAGTATGACAAACATAGAATGGGATATTCTCGACAAAAAGGCACTTGGAACAATATGGTTGTGCCTAGTGCATCGGTAGCCTTTAATATTTCAAAGGAAATGACAATAGAGGGTTTAATGTTGACATTGGCCAAACCATATGAAAAACCCTCGACCTCAAATAAGGTATTTCTTATGAAGCGTTTATTTAATATGAAGATGTTAGAAGGTTGATCTATTGCTAATAATTTAAATGAATTTAATATAGTTACCAGTCAGTTAAGTTCTGTAGGGGTAACTTTTGATGATGATGTTAGGGCTTTGTTATTTCTGTGCTCATTGCCAGAAAGTTGGAATGGTTTAGTTATGGCCATTAGCAACTTTGTCTCTAGATATAGTACTTTAAAGTTTTATGATGTTGTCGGTGCAATCCTTAGCGAGGAAATGCGACGAAAAAGCTCTGGTGAGAAATCAGGTAATGCTTTGACTGCTGAGACTAGGGGAAGAAAAATGGAAAGAGGAAAGAGCCTAGGATATTGTAGTAAGTCAAGGAAAGGAAGATCCAAGTCTAGATTGAGGATAGTGAGCTAGAAATGTGGGAAGAAAGGACAAGTGAAGAAAGACTGCAAGTCTCGGAAGGGAAAAGAAGTAGACGCGCAGTAAGAAAATAATCATGAAGCGAATGTGACAGGTGATGTATTTAAAGATGCTTCGATTCTTTCATTAGAAAATATTATTGATGCTTGGGTGGTAGATTCAGGGGCCTCATTCCATGCCACACCGGATAGGAAACATTTTCATAATTATGTTCAACGATATTTTGGACAGGTTCGATTGGGTGATTATAAACCCTGTAAAATCATTGGAATGGGTACAGTTTTCATAAAACAACATAATGGAAATAAATGGCTGTTGAAGGAGGTAAGGCATGTTCCAGATCTGAAGAAAAATATAATTTCAATAGGGCAGTTGGGAGGTGAAGGTTGTGTAACTACTGTACAGATAAAATCTGGAAGGTCACTAAAGGAGCCCTGGTAATAGCAAAAGGAGAAAAGGTTGGTACATTGTATTTATGTAATGGTATTTCTAATTATGTTAATTATTTAACCTGTACAGGAAAAGATATGACATTGTGGCATCATAGGTTTGGGCACATGAGTGAAAAGGGGATGCAAATTCTTCACTCAAGAAATTTGTTGCCAAGTTTGAAGCATGTTGATTTAAAATTTTGTGAGAATTGTGTTTATGGAAAACATAAAAGAGTCAGATTCCTCAGAGTTGGGAAAGAAAAGAAGAGCAAAAAATTAGAGCTTGTGCATATAGATGTATGGGGACCTGCTCAGGTATCATCTCTCGGTGGCTTTCATTATTATGTTACTTTTATTGATGATGCAACCAGAAAAACTTGGATTTATTGTATTCGAAATAAATCTGATGTATTTGATACTTTCAAGAAATGAAAATCTTTGGTTGAAAATGAGATAGGAAAAAGGTTGAAGTGTCTTAGATCAGATAATGGAGGTGAATATTGCAGCAAAGAGTTTGATAGGTACTATTCAGAGAATGGAATTCGTAGAGAGAAGACAATTCCAGGAACACCACAGAAAATTGGTGTGTCGAAAGGATGAATAGACAATCATGGAGTGTCAGGTGCATGAGATTGCATGCAGGATTGCCTTTACAGTTTTGGGGAGATGTTGTAGATACTGTTGTTTATCTAATAAACAAAGGGCCTTCAATTTCCTTGGATGGTGGTATTCCAGAGGAGGCATGGACAAGTAAAAAGGCAAACTACTCATTTTTAAAGACTTTTGGTTGTGAGGCCTTTGTCCACATTAATAAAGAAATTAGAACAAAGCTTGAGGCAAAATCAAAGAAATGCACCTTTATTGGATATAGTGTTAATGATTTTGGTTATTGCTTTTATGATTATGAAAAACAAGAAATCATTAGGAGCAGAGATGTCATATTCAATGAAAAGGTTTTATATAAGGATCAGATGCAGGAAAAGAAACAGGAAAATTAAAACAGAGAATACGCAATGCTTGATGAGATCACAAAGAAAATGAAGGTACCTGAAAATCATAATGATCAAACTCCAGAACAACAACAACAACCACAACAACAACAACAACAAGCACCTCAAACGCCTGAAGGTGGTGTTAGAAGATCTACTAGGATAAGTAGACCCCTTGAATGATACTCTCCATCATTATATTATGTATTTTTGACTGATTCTGGTGAACTAGAACATTATGAAGAAGCAGTGTAGGAAAAAACCAGGAAGAAGTGGGAGAAAGCAATGAAAGAAGAGATTACTCATTAGCACATAACCAGATTGGGAC
The DNA here is from genome assembly GCA_000404065.3 of Pinus taeda. NCBI lineage: Eukaryota > Viridiplantae > Streptophyta > Pinopsida > Pinales > Pinaceae > Pinus > Pinus taeda. The sequence goes on from APFE031706396.1 coordinate 146,521, forward strand.
TTAGTCAGGTTTCTTGCAAGTAAAACAACATTGCAGAATAAATTAGTTTACAGGTTGAAGGAAGAAGATGGAGGTGGAAAAAGGTATAAAGCTAGACTTGTGGTAAAGCGGTTTGCACAGAAAAAGGGTATAGACTTTGATGAGATATTTTCTCCTTTTGTTAAAATGAATTCAATCAGAACTATTTTAAGTCTAGTATTAGCTGAATATTTACATTTTGAGCAATTAGATGTAAAGATAGCCTTTCTCCATGGGGATTTGGACGAAGAGATATATATGCAACAACCACAAGGATATGAGGTAAAAGGGAAGGAGAAACTAGTGTGTAGGTTGAAGAAGAGCTTGTGTGGATTAAAAGAAGCTCCAAGGCAGTGGTATCTAAAATTTGAGAGGTTTATGTCTAAACAAGGTTATACTAGATGTCACTCTGATCATTGTGTTTATCTCAAAAGGAAAAATGATGGCAGTTATATTATATTATTATTGTATGTAGATGACATGCTTGTTGTAGGTTCTAACATGGAGGAAATAAACGTGCTCAAAAGAAAATTGGAAAACTCATTTTCAATGAAGGATTTGCATGCTGCAAAACAAATCCTTGGTATAAGAATAACTAGAGACAGGAAGAATCACAAATTAACATTGTCTCAGAGTGAGTACATACAAAAGGTGTTGAACATGTTTAATATGCAGAATGCAAAACCAGTTAGTATACCTTTGGCTAGCCATTTCAAACTAAGGAAATGTGTCCTAAGACTCAGGAAGAAATGGATTATATGTCTAAAGTTCCATATGCATTGGTAGTTGGAAGCTTAATGTATGTAATGGTCCGCACAAGGCCTGATATTACACATGTAGTGGGAGTTGTAAGTAGGTACATGAACAATCTAGGAAAAGAACATTGGATGGTCGTGAAGTGGATTCTCAAGTATTTGAGAGGTACCACAAATCAAGCATTATGCTTTGGTGGTTCAAACAATGCTCTAAAGGGATATGTTGATGCAGATATGGTGGGTGATAGAGATAAAATTAGGAGCACCATAGGGTATGTGTTTATTGTAGGTGGAATAATTGTTAATTGGGTCTCAAAACTGCAAAGTGTTGTTGCACTCTCAACAACGGAAGCAGAGTATGTTACTTCTACAAAGGCTAGTAAAGAAATGATTTGGTTACAAAGGTCTCTGGATGAATTGGGCAAGAAGCAGGAGTTGGGAAAGTTATATAATGACAGCCAAAGTGCCATACATCTTGCACAAAACTCTGCATTTCATTCCAAGACTAAACATATATAGCTCAAGTACCATTTCATATGATCAGTGTTGGAAGATGGACAATTGAAGCTGGAAAAGATACACACTAGCCATAATCTTGCAGATATGCTAACAAAAGTTGTAACCAGGGAAAAGCTGAGATTTTGTTCAGTTTCAATTGGCCTTCAAGTATGACGAAGAAGATGAGAAACAACTAGGTCCAAAGTGGAGTCATTATCCAACAAATGAAGCAGCGATGGAGTTGCTATAATCAGTCTCCAAGTGGGATATTATTGGGTGTGGAGCTTGATTATCTTCTTTATTTAGAGGTATCGCCACATTGGACCCCAGTTCGTAATGTGGTGGCAACGCCGCCTATAAAATGTATGCTGCAAAGGGCGTCCCGGGGGGGCAACTGCCTTGTAAAATGTTGTAATTTCGTAGTCAATCTGGGTTGTTCATTAGGAGGAGATCTAACAATAGAAGTTATGTTTAATTTAGGGTTTTTTCCTTAGAAGGCAACCCATCACTATATATGAGGGAATTTTATTGCGTCTATGTAGATCTGTATTCCGAGTGAGAAAGAGAGAGGAGATTATGTGAGAGCGAAGAGGGAATTACAATAGATCTTTTGTAGGTTGTATCTCTTCATTTTTCTGGATAATAGAAAAGGAAGGACTGGCTGTTTCTCCGCAGACGTAGCCCAAATTGGGTGAACCACATATATATGTGTCTATCTTGTGTTATGTGTTTTCTGTGTTTGTATTTCTTCAATATATTTTATGTGTTCCATTTCTCTGTAATATATAATTTTCTAACAGGTGAGGAAGTCCATGGCCAAAGAGTTGAAGTGTACATAGGTAACTCGAGGCAACTTGATGTACCACTTTTTGGCAACACCTATCAAGGTTCATTGAAAGAGGCGGAGATGAACATAATCATCAACGTAGGAATTGGAAGAACACCATAAGTGATATGTCATCACATGGGCCTGAGGGTCCTCTTTAGCTTTTCTTTTGAATTTAGGGAAATCAATCAGAATTTTAGTGGGAACTGGAGGCAAATAAGGCTAATGAAGAATTGGATCATTAGTAAGCCTTGTGACATGGGGTAGTTCCTACGTCGCTAGAAATGATAATTGCGGATTAAAAGGCATATAGGGCCTTTGTTAAGGCCCATTCTACGAGTCCCAGCCTTGTTGGTAAGGGTTTTGCCAACAAAGTGGAGGATTTTGACCATAAGGGGCTTGATTTTTCCCCCCACTGAGGGATACCTTGACCATAAGGTGGATTCTGCCTAGGGTAGGGTTGATATTGACCTGCCATAGGTCGTTGATAACCATAAGGTGGATAAACATTGTTTGCAACATATGGATTGTAAGGTTGCTGTAACTGTTGACCCTGGTGATAAAACTACTGGCCCTGCTGCTGTAGAGGTTGACCTTGTATTTGCAAGGTTTAGCCTTATTGATATAAAGCTTGAGCTTGCTGCTGCAATGGTTGACTTTGCAGATACAAGGGTTGGTTTGGTTGTTGGATAAACTACGTTTGTTGTTGCAAAGGCTGTTCAAACTGCTGCAAAGGTTTCCTCGACTATTGCAGAGGTTGCCCCAGTTGCTGCAAAGGTTTCCCTTGCTGCTGCAAAAGTTACCCTTGCTGCAGTAAAGGTTTTTGAATTGTTCCTTGAGGGATTCCCTATTGGAACTCATAAGTTACAATTAGGATTTGACCATATGCACCGAGAACATGATGCTGACCAGGTTACACATGAGGACCTACCTGTGAAATATAAGGTGGATTTTGCAGTGCTTGTGAACCATATGGAACATAAGACTGTTGGAGAGGTATCTAGGCTGCATAAGGTTGTTGATACTAGATATTACCTACCCTGGATGGATCAGTGGGATTAGGAATACTACTAACAGGTTGACTCACTCCAACCATGTGAGGTTGTGATCCACTCACATGGGTTCCACCTGAAAAAAGAGGGATATTTGGATCCCCCCCCGCCATGCTGGGAATGAGGTGGTGGCACATTTTGTCCACTTGATGGGGGAATTGAGGAACTTATAGATGTATAAACCGAAACTATCAGCTGCACTGGAATGGAAGGTTGAAATGAAGGTAATAGTTGTGATGGGATCATCAGTTGAATCAGAACTGAAGTAACAAAAATTTGCACTGGGATATGAGAGGTCATGTTAGGAATAAATAGACTAGAAGTAGGCATAACATTTGATGAAAAAATTCGATTTTGGTATAATGAATAAGCACTAGGAGTTCCTAAAACTAGTTGAGCCAAGGAACTATGTGGAATCATAGGCCCACTATTTTAAGGAGGCAGTTGATATGGAACTCTTCCTACATAAGGAAATCCTTCTGGAGGAAAGTCATATTCAGATTCATTATCAACACTAAGAGTGTGAGTAGTGGAGACTTCTGGAGGACCTCAAGGAGAGGTTAGAATCTCACCTTCTGAAGCCATAGGTGGAAACAATTGGCAAGGAGGAATTCGAGATGGACAAGGAGATAACTTCAAAGGAACACCAGGTTGATCATATGGACTATAAGGATGCTGAGGATATATCAAAAATAGGTCAAATAGTGGATTTGGATGGTATAAAACAAACCTTTGTGGACTCTTAGGGGTTTCTAGGTTAGACTCCTTAGACGATGACGAGTCTTAAGGTGGAGGGCGAGAAGAAAGGGGTTGGATACTTGGGACAATTCCAAGTTCAAAGCCTTTAACTTCAAGTGATTGTGAAAGTTTAAGATGAACTCCTTGTGAAGACCCTTTGGTATCAGATGACAAAAGGGAACTTTGAGGTGAATGCAATGGTTCAACCATGATGATTTTCTCTCAAGAGAAGAAGCAGAAGAGATGATTCATTGACGGATGATTAAAATTAAAATTTACAAGGAATTACTCAATGTGAGGCCAAGAAGAAACTGCATGGGTTCGACATGTTATCGTTAGCAGTTAATTTTATGAGATGAAATAACAAATAAATCAAAACAGGTAATTATAGGAAAGAGGGTTTACCGAGTATCTCCCTGAATGTTGTGTTTGGTGTATCACGTTTACAAGGTGACTGGCTCTGTTACCTATGGCTAAAAGATATAAACCTAGTGGGGTATCCCAATATATACTCGACATTACGGGGAACACAAGTCTGTGTTAGTGCTGTCTAATGCTTAACCATTCGATGAGAGTGTCCCTATATACTTGCCATATTGAAGTGTCTCCTATATACCTGAAAGTACTGGAGAACCTTTGATATACTTCTGTACTAGGACGAGATTTCATCCCTGGGATACAATGCAGACAGTTAACGACAACTGCTATGTTTAAAGACGTCGAAACATGTCTCTAGCCTAGACCTCTATATATTTGTGTTAGGTTACAAATGTTCCTTAGGTTGATTGAGGTAAATTTTAAGTTTATCTTGAATTAGGTTTCAATTTTATGGCTCAACGTTGTCACCTGAATTCATATGATGCAACTAAATGAGAAAAATGAAATATTTTCATTCAATGAATACTAGACTAATGAGGGAAGAGAGACAACCAAGAAAATGCATCAATCAAGAAAATTGCATAAAAACATAATTCTTTAACTTTCCAATGCAAATGTAAAAAATTAAATCTAATCTTCCACTTTCACTAGCAAATGCAATCCTATGAGAAACAAAAATCACTTTTCTTTCACTAAGATGCACTACTCTTTTTGTTCTTTTCCTTTCAATTTGATTCAAACATGCAAACTAATGCAATGAGAAAAGAGAAAAATGCAATCTAAAACAACTAAAATGAAAATTTCATTCACTTTGGTTTTGAATTCAAATCGTTTCAAAAAATAGTCAAATGAAGAAATCTTTCACTTTTCTTTTAGAAATAATGAAATAAAAAAAAGTATTCACTTTCAGTTCTACCAAAGCAAACAATTGTAATATAAGTTTGAAAATGGAGTAGAAGCAATTTTCAAATTACCAAAATGATCCAACACTAATGAAAATAACCTTACAAAAATGAACCGAAAGCAACTTGAAAACGGTGTCATGGCTGCAGCAAAACTCCCAAATGGAAGCAATAAATCTCATAGAGGCAAACCGAGTGATGGGTGAAGGGTGACCTAGAAACCCTAGAAGGAAATCAAGCTTTGAACACACATCAACAAAGCCAAGAGACAATTGCAATCACACAAGGATAACAATCAAGACAAACACATTATAGTTACACTGGAAAATCACTCACAGAGGTTGAAAACCAATGAAAACAAGAAGAAACCCTAATTTTTCTTCTATCATTTGAGATCAACACATCTGTTAAAGGTGAAAGGGCAATGAAAGGTAGAGTAGCGCGACTATAAATTGAAAATCAACATTGGCAATGTTTCTGTCAGAGCAGAAAACGCTTTGGGTGAGAAAAATAAGGAAAAAAGAAAAAATCTTCAAAATCAGATTAGGTTCAACACTCTCAAGCAAAAAACAGTGACTGCATATAGCTACAGTGATGCACACAAGCCAAAAAATCGACGGTTGGTCAAACTCATAAGAGAATTTGATCGAAGGAATTGATGGAAAGGTTATAGCTTCCCCAGTGGAGTCAACATTTTGTTGTCTAGGTAAATCCTCTCTACGGACAAACACGATCCCTCTAGCCCAATGAGTGGGATTGGAAACCTACATGACAATCTACAAGACACTTTCCTAAATTACAAACAAAATAAGAGAAGAGGAAGGAAGCCTATCTTGTTCTGATGTTATAATGCACTCCTTTTTTTAAGATCTTGATTTCTCACTCCTCGGCTCAACTCTACTTCTCACAACATTTGAATACCTACACAAGAGACCAAAGACACAACAAAGCATACAAGTTCAATAAGCATAATCAAATAAATCCACTTAACAGATAAATGAGGATTAAGATAAATAATACATTAACACAGGCATTTATGGAAAGTGAACAAGTAGTTATATATATTAATGAATAAAATAGGAATCATACAACCAAAGCCTTGATGTCAATAAGCCCTCCTTGAGTGAATGTCCAAGTCCAAGCTCAAGCTCTCCAATCACTCCTTCTCCAAGCCAAATGAGTAGCATGTAGGCACTATCTGAGCATATGGGTGAAAATAATTAGAGACCAACCATTTAGGAATGGGAGTGGATGAATATATAGACAGGGAGAGGGAGTTAGGATCTCTCCAATGATAGGGGAAGGCCCTCATCTCAAGGAGGTAGCTCATAAGGATAAGATCAAAGGGAAATATTGGGACATTTGACCACATCCACAACGAACAACTCCAACTCGTCATTTTGGAAGCCTCTAGATAACGAAGCTTCTTGTCCTCTTTGGAAAAAGTTTCCTTTTAGGGATCAATGCAAGTATCCAAGTAAAAAGCGTGTTGGAAGAGCAAGGCTAGTATAATGCAACTTGCCATCTATTAGAGAATATAGGGAAAAAGTAGTGTTGTGGTAATTCTCTGAGACTTGATAATAATTTGTGAAGTCATTTTATTTTTTATTAGTTAGCATATACTTCTTCTTGTTCTTATTAGTGCATATGTGTGTGCTTCATCAAACTTGTACCAAAACAAAATAACAAGAACATAAAATTTGGCTCTCTTCCAGGGACAAACCTTCTCCACTCTTGAGAGGGAAACCCTTTATAAGTTTTCTCTTATTGAAGCTTCTTATTTGAACAACTACCAAACCTTAGACCCTTGACCAAGATCTCCTCCAAGCATGAGTCAAATCCTTCCACTTTTTGCACTGTCACTTCTGACACATCTTCCAACACTTCTTCCTGCACTTTATTTTCCGACACTTTGTCCTCTAGGTTAAGAAACCCTAGAATATTAGGGCTCCTCTTCTTTGCTATAAGCAAGACCTTATTTGTTGACCTTGGGATACCTTGTAGACCTAACATCGCATCTAAATTAGGTTTCTTATGTTGCTGCCCTAAACTGTTGTCAAGCCCTTCCTACTCCTCACACGTGTGACTATTTCTAACCCTAGAAACAATCCTCTTCCTCGGTTATGTCTCTTGTTCCTTCGCTTGTGAGGTTTCATTCAACGATGGAGTAGGAGACCTTTATTAGCCTAGTTTCTAGCCCAAACCATAAATGTTATGTCATTGCACCTTTGTTGTTGATCTGGCCTCAATCTGTCCCTTACTCCTTTGCACATGTGGCTGCAGAAACCATAGAAAGAAACCCCTTATATTCATTGTTTTTCCTTCTTGTAACATTGTCCTTGTAGCCCCTTTTCTGACCTTTTATTTGACCTCTAAGCCTTCTTCTTCCTTGCATATTTCATAGATGTGAGTGTGTCACCATATGAGGATTGAACAACCTCTATTTATAGAGGTCTATCCCTCCTCCTTGAATCCGACATGAATGTCCCTAAATCTGACTTGTAGTTGCATTATATTTCAACATTTATTCATCATTTTTGCTGCTTGTAAACTTCGTTGGTGTTATGAGAGGATTTTACTTGCCTTGGAGGTGTTCCCATGACCTTGTATGACATCATACATGATTTAATATGCCCTCAAAGGGTCTCATCATAATTACTTTTTGACTTTGGCTCCCTAGAAGCACTTCAAAATGTGCTTGACCTATTTTCAATGAGCAAGAAACTCATTGACAAATAATATCAAAACAAATTCTATTTTCTTGAATACGTACAAATATCAAAATTACATATATGAAGATCGAACCTAGTTACATATTCTCCAACACTCCCTCTTAACTAGGGAGGTATTCATACAACATTACAAGGTGTTTGGCAATTTTCAATCTTGAAGAATTCACATAAGAGAAACCAGATTAGCAATCCATCTATTATAACATCATGTTCATCAGCATTGTCATAGTGCAAGGCCTTGACTAACAATTCCATCTCTTTACGAGACCATGAGGATGCTGGTAAGACCAATAATTTATAGACACCTTCATCACTGTCTCTCAAGGTACATACCCACCCAGGTGTTCTTTGAGTATGACCTTCTAGGACTATTATTATCTTGGGTTCCCAGCCCTCAAAGAATATCAGATGCCAGATGATTACCTAATCCTCCAATTCTTTATTACCAAGTGAAGACAAGAATGCCGTGTCTATCTTGTGTTGACATTTCCATTCATGGCCTTCATCTAGAATTACGGAAACAAGGCCCATGAAAAGGAAAACACAATTGTCACTCCTTTGTAATCAGGGGTGATTCAAAACTCCCTCTTGATTAGGGACCTGTTAGATCTCCCTCTTAACTGGGGACTCTTTCCTTCATCAACAACTTCTCCTTCGTGGGTCCTTCAGCTGCATGATTTCCTTCCTTCCTTGATGTCATGAAGTTTTCAATCAAACTTCTTCTCGGTAGGGCACCATCCATCCATGACTTTCCTTTTTGGTTTGTCATGTCATTTCTTTGTGGCAAGTGACAATCAGTTTCTTGTCATCTTGGCTACTACTTTGTCATCTTGTCCATGCTTTAGAATGCTCTCCTCATGGATGCTCCATTGTACTTCCTAGGTTATATGCTTTGACCTAGTAGCCCATCATGACTTCATCCTGATATTGCTTCAACATTGTTTTTCCTTTTGTTGGATGGCTTCTTCATCACAACATCTTCATAGAGTAGAATAAGTTATCTGCACCTTTTATATCTCCGAGGTCTTCATAGGTGTCAAGGGTCCTTTCTTCCTTCATCAGAGTTATTCTGCCTTCTTTCAGGAGATATATTTCAAGACACTTTTCCAGATAGTGATCCTCGGTGATCATGATGTTCTTTCACATGCTTGACCTCTTTATTTATTTTCTTCTTCTCAAATAGATTGGTCAACCACCTAATGCTTCTTGTGGAAGCATTCATTCATCCCTTGCTTTATGGACTTGTTAACATTTCTTCTTGCTTCTTAATCAACAATATTATGCTCCTTATGTGAGCATGTTCATTTGTTGACCTTTATTGCATCGTGGTACATTCCTTTGAGCATGTTCTCGGTGAAAGAGATCCTTTCATGCTTCATCATGTTATAGAACTATACCCATAACTCAATAATATAAAAATGATGACATGACTTAAACTTTGATGCATACATAGCTCATCTTGATCCTCCTTGATCATTCTTTGGTGTATCCCTTCTTACTTCATCTTAGCCTATGTGCATATCATCCCTTTTCTTGAATCCCATGTGTGGGATTCTAAATGAGACATATTCCTTGGTTCACGAACCTTCTCTTGAAGATTCCATCATAGGATTTTAAAGATCCTCACCTTGAAAATGTTTCCTATATTTTATGATTTAGGTCTTCTAAGATTCTTGTCATGATCAAGTTTTCTTCCATCATATATGAGTTCCTATTCTAGGTATGCTCCTTCTACATTAATATCTTTGAGCTATATTTTCCATGCTCCTATATTCAAGAAGATATTTCTACTTATGCATTTTTGTTCTTCTCATAAATGCTACATATACATGAGTGTCTAAAACTCCATGTACTTCATGCTACTAGATTCTAGAGGGTAATTATATCCATGCAATTTAATTTATCCCTACATGCTCCTATTCTACTCAAAACTTTGAAAGAAGTCTATAAGGAAAGAGTTTGACCTAGTCATAGTAGAGATTTAGAGGATCTTCCTTCTTTTGCTTCTTTCCTTCCTCTTCCACCTCTTGAGTTATATGAGCTTCTTCCTTGCTATTGTTGTTGTTGTCATTCTCAAGCTTGGGACAATTTATTTTGTAGTGTCCATATTCTTGGCATCCAAAACGTTGGATCTTGGAGATGTCTTTGTTGTTTGTTCTTCTTGGACCAAACTTGCCAAATTTATATTTTCTGCTGTCCATGGTAGCAAATTCTTGCTCCTTTGATCCCACATCTTATTTTGCCTTAAGTCTAGTCTCCTTTGTTCTACATAAAGACAACATATCAATGAGAGTGGTTGCTTCCTTCTTGGCATAAATTCTTGATGTGAAGTTTCCCCAATCCTCAGGCAGAGCATTGAGCACAACAATTGTCATATCTCTGTCAAACATGACTTCCCCAAGATTTTGAAGTTGATCTCTCATCTTAGAGATTTTCATGAAGTAGGGATCTATTCCTTCCTTTGTTATCTTCATCTTGTATAATTCATTCCTCAAAGATAATACTTCTCTGGTGATGGATACCGTGAATAGCTCTATTAGCTTATCATAAATTTCTTTTGATGTCTCAAACTTGGAGACATAGGAAATGAGAGATTCCTTGATTGATTCTATCAGAATCCTTTGAGCTCTTGTCTCATCCTTATTGTACTTGGTTAAGGCTTGAGTCTGTTCCTTAGCAGGGACAATGATGTTCCCCTTGACATATTCTAGAAGCTCATTCTCCTTGAGAAGTAGATCAATCCTCTTCTTCCATGCAAGAAATTTATTGGTGCCCACCAATTTATTTCTTTCCTTGCAAAAATACATTGATGTATATTTAGAAAGGGACATGTACTTACTTGATAGATTTTGAGATTTGATGGATTTCCTTCCTCCTTGAAAGCTTGATGGCTTGTATTCCCTAGATCTTGATGTCCTTCAAGTTGTCTTCTCCAAGTGGACTTACTTGGTGATGAGGTGTGCTTTAGGACTTGTAACTTGATGTAGATCTGCTTCTTCTTTTATATAAGGCTCTCCTTCTAGCTTTGTATCCCTCATTGATGAATGATGGATTGCAGACCCTTCTTGTCCTTGAAGTGGTTGAGGCTTCTAGGCTTGCTGCTTCAACTTTGTAGATGCTCGAGTGTTCTTGAGTTTCCCTTTCCTTGATGTGTCACCCTCGCTTTGATACCATGTTAGAGAATCTAGGGCAAAGTAGTGTTGTGGTGATTCTCCGAGACTTGATAACAATTTGTGAAGTGTTTTTACTTTTTCTTAGTTAGCTTATACTTCTTCTTGTTCTTATTAGTGCATATGTGTGTGCTTCATCAAACTTCTACCAAAAAAAAATAACTAGAACATAAAATTTGGCTCTCTGCCAGGGACAAACCCTCTCCACTCTTGAGAAGGAAACCCTTTGTAAGTTTTCTCTTATTGAAGCTTCTTATTTGAAAAACTACCAAACCATAGACCCTTGACTAAGATATCCTCCATATATGAGTCAAACCCTTTCTCTTTATGCACTGTCACTTCCAACACATCTTCCAACACTTCTTCCAGCACTTTGTCTTCCAACACTTTGTCCTCTAGGTTAGGAAACCCTAGAATATTAGGGCTCCTTTTCTTTGCTATAAGGAGGACCTTCTTTGATAACCTTGGGATACCTTGTAGACCTAACTTCACATCCGAATTAGGTTTCTTATGTTGCTTCCATAAACTGCTGTCAAGCCCTTCCTACTACTTGCATGTGTGACTGTTTCTAGCCCTAGAAACAATCCTCTTCTTCCTCGGTTATGTCTCTTCTTCCTTCGCTTGTGAAGCTACCTTCAACGTTGGAGTAGGAGAAATTTATTAGCCTAGTTTCTAGCCCAAACCGTAAATGATATGTCACTACACTTTTGCTGCTGATCTGGCCACATTCTATCCCTTACTCCTTCGCATGTGTGGTTGTAGAAACCCTAGAAAGAATCCCCTTAAATTCGTTATTCTTCCTTCTTGTAATGCTGTCCATGTAGCCCCTTTTCTCACCTTTTCTTCATCCTTTAAGACTTATTCTTACTTGCAGATTTTAGAGATGTAAGTGTGTCACCAAATGAGGAGTGGATAACCTCTATTTATAGAGGTTTGTCCCTCCTCCTTGAAGCCAACATGACTGTCCCTAAAGCGAACTTGTAGTTGCATTATATTTCAACATTTATTCATCGTTTTTTCTGCTTGTAGACTTCGTTGGTGCTATGACAGGATTTGACTTACCTTGGAGGTGTTCCCATGACCTTGTATGACATCATACATGATGTAGCATGCCCTCAAAGGGTCTCATCATAATTACATTTTGACTTTGACTCTATAGAAGCACTTCAAAATGTGCTTGACCTATTTTCAAGGAGACAGAAACTCATTGACAAATAATATCAAAATAAATTCTCTTTTCCTGAATAAGTACAAATATCAAAATTACATATATGAAGACCGAACCTAGTTACATCTTCTCTAACACCATCAACACTAGTTGTTAGTGTGAGAGTCGTGTTGATCCTGAAATTAGGGTTTTAGAGCTTACTTCTTCAGGAAAGGCTCTAGGCACATTTCCATTAGTGTTTCAGGGAGGATCTAGACTGCATATTAGGATGGGTACACTACATAATTGCCAAGTTTTAGGCACTCTGGGGTATGACATAGGGAAGTGCAAGAGGCGTGACAAAATACTATGTAACACTATTATTCTAAAATTCAATGCTATTGGAGGTATCCACTTTATTAAAGACTACTCAACTAAAAGAGGTTAAAGGGAATAAAATTGATTTATCTAAAAGATACTGCATAATTTTGGCATACTCTTGGCAAGGCTTACGTGGAGCAGGTTTGTAGTGGAAATATTAAAACATGGTGCAGTGCTTTTTCTAGGCAGTATGGAGGTTTCCTTATAATTTTTTTTGGGAGGAAAGAAAAGAGAATTTTAAATGAGTAATTATGTATGTATGTGTGAAATTGTTTTTTATACTTAATAAATTTAATTTCCAGCTATTGTATGTTTGATGCTATGGTCTGAAATTTATTGTGCATTGATTAAATTCAACAATTGTCTGGTTTATTGATAACATAAAGACTTTAATTACTTGGGATTGGAAATTTTCACAAATCCTTGCTATTGGATGTAGTCACAAAAGGAGATTCCTTTATCTTCAAAATAGTCTCAATATATAACCCAATTCACAAGAACTGCTTTTTAGTTGGTTAACCAGAGGGCACACCTTCTCTGGAGGGTAGGGAAAGAATATGACAATTTTTTTGTTATGGAATGTGATATGAATTTGGAAGCTGAGAAATAATTCAAAACCTAAGGGATACATACCAAACATATGGTTTAATGCTCATGCCATTATTTGCAAGAATGTTGCAAAAATTATGTCTTTTTTCGTGTATAAGGAACATATGTATACTCTCATGACATTGTCTTTTCAATGGATTTCAAGGAGTTGCAGTTCCATTAAATCTAAAATATAATAGAGGTCACAATAAAATGGTGGAATATTCCTATATTGGTACTATGAGGTGGATTTGATCATCTTTCAAGAGGTTGGGGCACATGGGTCTTATGGGTTGGTCTTATGGGAGGTTGGCATGCTTGAGACTCTACACAAATCCATCCTGTGATGGCATTATAATGTGGTTTTCAAAAGGGAATCAAATGTGAACCCTTATGGAGACATGTTGATCCTATTAATTGATTCTGAAATGTTAATCGTATGAATTGATTCAGAAATGGTAAATTTAGTGGGTAAGAGACTTCCCTCCATCTCAACTAGCCATATACTATCAGAGCTTCTGCACCAAATGAATTTGTATTCTCACAAACACCATATCTTTTATAAAGAAACACTTTATTCATTGATTTATACATATGTGGATAAATCCACTATTTAAGTAGAAGAATGCATGGTGTATAGTCTTGGAATGTGTAGCTAACTATGTCTGAGCGAAGAAAGTACGTTTAGGGCCACGAAAATAAAACATTTTGGGATAAAGTGACAAGAAATAGACCTCATATTCCCTTAGAAAGGACAAAGTGACAAGAAATAGGCCTCATATGCCCTTAGAAGATCAATAAAGTAGTTCATCCAGCTTCAACTTTCTCTTGGCATTAAATTTTTGAGGGGACTGCTACCCCTCATATAGCATGGAGTATTTGAGCCAGTTGAAGACCCTTTCTAGACAGGATGCACATGGAGAATTATGCTTTTTGACACATTTCACTACTATATGCACATACATCAATGAATACAAGAGGGAATTTTATTTATAGTGGACATAGAGATGCAGGATTAGCCTATCAAGTTCCATAATTTATGTAGGAGAGCATTATGGTTTGTGCACACTTATCCTCTACACTTTTGTGACTCTATCAACCACCTTTGGGAGGATGCTAAGGTGTTTTGAGTAGGAGTATTGGGTTGCACAGTTGTTTGTTATTCCCCCATGGAGCATCTTACTTTGGAGACTACATGTAGTGGTTTATTGTTGATATCCCATATTTAGATGATGTGCATTATTTATAATATGGGTGTATTCATCACGCCTCATGGTTATTCTTGTCATGCATTTCCTTCATATATACACTATATAGTGATTTAGCCTTACATAGGCTATATTCAACTATCTAGTGATTTAGCCTTACATAAGCTATATTGGATCATTGATCATGACACATATGTTTGGGCCAAAATGCCCTAGTGAATATTGGTAGTTTAACAGAGATGGGGCATTTCTTGATTGGTTGATAGCATGATGGAGTATGGTGGAGTAGGATAGTCTAGTTATCTAGCAAAAAAGGTGCATTCCTAGAAATTTTGTGCCATTGACATGATCTTTTTCTCAGTAACAATAGTTACATCAGACGAAAAGATGCCTAGCTGGGAGATGTTTTCACCTATGAATAGAAGTTTTATCTTTAGCCACAATTCTCCTCTTGCGCTTTTCTTGGACTAGATTAGATCACTTTGGTGATTGATTGCCAATATGTATTAAGTTTTTTTTGGTAGAAATCAGACATACAACACCTCATGAAGTGCATCCTCTTATGCTACAAAAAAATTGGAATTCATCCTTCAACAGATACGTCGTTCCTAGTCATCAGAAAGGGAAATGGAGCACATTGTTAATGACATATTGAGCACTATTGTATCACAACCCGTGAACACATTTTTTAAGGAATTATAGCAGTATGAGAATTTTTCCAGTGTTTCTAAGCTCATGACGCTTGAGTGATTGTGTTGAAGAAGGATTGCCAGCGCACAGATGGCTAAAATATCTAAAGTTTGTAATGGTTGAAATAGTTGTTGGAAGAATCTCATCGGTTGAGCAAACTAAAAAATAAGGAAAATGTATCCATTTGTGTCTTGTTGTTGAGCTTTATTTTTATTGTGTACATAATAAGTGGATACTAAATATAAGCTTCTCACATCGCTACATCTAGTAACGCCAAGGTGGTGCCTCTTCTCTGTACATTTCTCACCTCTCCCTTAATTCATTGGCTACCCCTCAAACACACTCATAATAGAACTTAATAAATATGAGTTTGGTATGGAGTTTATCATGGTCCTAAACACAAGGCAACTTTCATGAAAATGTGATTGAAATTAAATTAAATTTTACGAAGAAGAAAGAAGATTTTTATTAGGTAGAGGTCCTACACAACTATTTATAGAGTTGAGTTGTTGATAAAATAAGTGGTACACAGAAAAAATTTCATTAAGTGATAACGGCAATGAGCATATGATAATAATAATTAAAATCCATATATCTCAAAAAGTTTTCCATATGGTTAAGTTATGGAAACAATGCGTTAATTAACTTTGGTTTCTTTTTATAAATGATTACAATAGCTACAATAAAATATCTACATTCTCCTGTCACTAAAGGTTAAGTGGAGGGGATTCTTCACATTATGTAGAAAGAAAAGAACTCGATTCCTCATGGCTATACGGTGGAATTCTTCCAACATTTATTAGATATTATTAGGGATGAACTGGCTGGATTGGTGGAGGAATCTAGACACAGGGGTTTTTTTTCATGATCCTATTAACTCAACCTTTCTGGGTTTTATCCAAAATTCTTATGATCCCCAAAGTTTCGATGACTTCAGACCCATCTCCTTATGAAATCACACTTGCAAAATTATTTCTAAAACCATTGCTCATTGGTTAAAACCTATTCTCTAAAAATAATCTCCCTACAACAGATTGACTTTCTTGAGGGTAGGAAAATTCATGAAGCTATTGGTGTGGCTCAGGAATCCTTGCATAGTATCAAAAGAAATAATAAAAAAGGAATGACTGTTAAGATTTACCTCTCAAAGGCTTATGATAAGATCAGTTGGATGTATTTACGTCTTCTGATGACTCACCTGGGTTTCAATATTGGTTTTATTAATTGGGTCATGGGATGTATTACCAATGTGAGTTTTGTTGTTCTTATAAATGGGACAACTTCTCCATTTTTCCATATCCAAAGAGGCCTTCGACAAGGATGCCATTTATTTCCTCTACCATTCCTTTTTGCTGCAGAGGGTCTGAGCTGATTGATTCACCTTGCTATTAGAAGGGGAGAATACAAAGGCATTGAAATTTCCATAAACCTTTTCATCACACACATACTTTTTGTGGACAACATCTTACTTTTTTATGATGGATATAGGGGAGACCTTTCCAAGCTTCAGTAAATTATGGATTTATTCCTTAAAGCTACAGGAATGAGCATAAATGCTAAAAAATCCTCTATTACTCACAATGGTCTCTCTGAGGCTGAGTTAACCAAATCAGTATCCATTTTCCCTTTTGTTGTCAATCCACTAATGGAAAGCCTTAAATATCTTGGGTTCCTTTTGAAGCTGGAATCCTGCAAAAAATCAGACTGGAAATGGTTAGTCACAAAATTGAAAAAAGAGTCAGGCACTAGAGTTTCAAGTGGCTTTCCTGGGTTGTGTGCTTGGTCCTCATTAAATTGATCTTATAGGCTATTCCAATTTACTGGATTTCTCTTTCATGGGTTCCAAAACATATCCTTTCTCAAATTTGGAAGATCTGTGGTCGATTTCACTAGGCAGGTTCAAAAGTGGAGGATGTACTTCCTTGGGTGGCCAGGGAGAAAATTTCCTGCCTAAAAGAGAAGGGAGGGTGGGGCATAAAGGACCTTACCTATTTCTCTCGCTCTCTGGAAGAAAAATGTGGATGGAGCCTTCTAACAAAGAACAATTTATGAACTTCAATGATTAAAAGGAAATATTAATCCCATTGATTTGATAGTTTGGTTGAGATCTCTAGAGAAGTATTATAGAAATTCTTCGGTCATTTGGATGACTACGATCGACTCCTTTAACATTATTTCTGATGGGCTATCATGGTCGGTTGGCAATGGTACTAGTGTTAGAGTGGGAATAGAACCTTTGGTTGATTATAACGAGGTATTAATTCTTTCAATGGTCCTGTGTGAGTCACTTGCTATTAAGGGGATCTTTACACTCAACCAAATATCACATGATGAGTCTACTACATTTTGGAATAAGGGTTGGAAGCCTGCAGAGGCTTTAAAGCTAGAGCCTCAATGGATGGGGGTCTGGAGGGATTACACAAAGGAAATTCAGAGAACACATGTCCGACTAAAGGATATGGCCAATGATCTTCGTTGGGTTAACTCTTCTAGTGGTCTTTATGCTCTGAAGTTTGGTTACAATTATTAATGGGAAGAAGGTTGGGGGTTATTCAGCATTGGTGGTCAAAGTCTCTATGGAAGCTCAATTGTCCTTCAAAATATAGACTCTTCTTCTGGTGCATTCTAAGGAACAAAGTCCCAACCTAGGACAGCCTTTAAAAAATGAACAAACATGGCCTTGGTTTGTGTGCCCTGTGAAAATCTTCTGAGGAAAGTTCTCATCATCTCTTGTTGTCCTATTCTTTTGCCTCTAAAACCTAGGAACATTTTTTAAATATTGTTGGTATTAATTCAAATTGGTTTGGGAACACTATGGAGAATTCTTGGAAACATTGGCGGGCTCTTACTCCTGATACTCATTATAGAAATATTCCTCTGATTATTTGCTGGGGAATTTGGGTGGCTTGGAAGAAATTTATATTCATGGATCAACCATCTGACCCTTATGTTCTAGCTATTCAATGTGCTTCCATTTTTGAACTGATCCCACACACCATTCCTTCTACTCCTTCTCAGAATATTTAGGTAGAAAACATAAGAACTAATATTACATGGGCTTATTTTGATGGGGCTTTTGATGCCCATGATCATTGTGGGGCTGGGATTATCATACATTTGAATGATCATAAAATCATAAAATATTTTATGTGTATTGGTCCTAGTTCGAATTATTTTGCTAAACTCTTTATCTTCAAAATTCTTTTATGTTGGTTGATGAAGTTGGGAGTGGTTTCAACACAGGTTTTCAGTGACTCCTTGAATGTGATCAACTGGGAAAATCATGTGCAGTGTTATCAAAATATTACTCTAATTTCTATATTAGATGAAATTTTATTTCTTAAATAACCTTTTGGTGTTTTAACGTTTTGTCACATTTATAGGCAGAGGAATATGGCAACAGATAATCTCTCTAAAAAAGGTCTACAATAGGATTTGGACTCCTGGAACATAATTGACTAGGACAATGAGTGGGTCACAGTTTTCGATTGGACCCCTTATTTATAAAACTCTCCTTTTTGTTTCTCAGTATTTGTTTACATTGCACTATCTGACCAGTTCTGGGGCCGTTGTTGATTTTAAGACATGTTGTCGATTTATGTATATTGGTTTCTTGTCCTTTCTGGACAATTTGGTTTATGGATATTTCTCTCTATATGGATATTGGCTTGGTTTTTTTTCTCTGATTGTTTGGAGAGACCCGACTTCTATTTTGAAATTTGCTTTTCATGGTTCCTATCGATGGTTTATCTGATTTGAGAAAGTGTTTAATCCAATCGTCCTCATTATGCTGTTGTTTTCACTTACTGTGTATGTTCAAATTACGGTCTGTTTTCATGAATGCTTCATTGCATGTACTCTATATATTTTTATTTTCTTCGTAAAAGGTTCGATTTTTTCCGTGGAAAAAAAAAGGATCTACATTCTATGTACATTGTAAATCCACTTGAATTTGTTTCATTTGAAAAAAATACATAAAACTTTGGATCAGTGGCTAAAAATTTACAAATGCACAACGTGGAAAGAAAAAATCCAAATTAACTATTTCATATTTAAGTTTCTTTACGGGGAGGAATAAATAGGTACTTGCATTACAAGAATTTGTCATTTGTATCATGATGCATGTTTCCAGGGGAAAAAAAAATAATACTTTTAGCTATTGTTGTATGATACAAGCAAGACATTTTTCATTACTCTTGTAAATAATCATAGAGAAATGTTCTGAGAATGAAAGAATTTCAATTCCTGACACAAGAGAAGAATCACTAAAATTATAGTAGCTACCTAAATAGAAATTGCATACACTTTTGGTATTTAATTACTGCATATGGCAACAATAAATTACACTAGGAATAATGTGTCGTAGACTGATTTGTACAAGGGTATGAAAAACCTAGTCACAATTAGGCATACCAAATAGTCTTGAAGGCATCGTGAGGAGACATATCATTGCCCACCCAGATATCATATACAAGGAACTTTCAAGGATTTTGAAGCCCTCTTCGAGATGGAAAATATTCAACAACATATTGATAACCATATTTTCTCTTTCAAAAGATGAAAAGTGGCACTGAAGGACACCTAATTTAGGTAAGGTAGATGAAGCCTATTTTAAAGACATCAAACTAACATTGAATTTATCTTGCAAAGCATTCCAAAAAAAATATCAAACAACATAAATATAAGACTCATTGCTCCAGAGTCTAATATCAAATGAAAATTACACCTGGTACTCTTTTCCAAAGGAAAAGACCATGTCCATATGGTTTCGAGGTGGGTTTTTACTAGAAGATATGGCATTGTAAATAAATCTGATATCTTAGGGGCCGTAGATAAAAATAGATAAATTTATAAAAGTATGACTAGTGACTACAAATAGGTGTAAGTGCAACAGTGCTAAGCATGTCGATAAGACATCTAGAGTATGCTATGCCAAATAAAATCTCTACCCTAAGAGAATGAAACAAAAAAACAATGCGGTCACGTAGAAAAATGCAAGTGTTGCATTCTGCCTGGGAAGATGTGAGCTCTGGTAGGGGAGGAAGAAGCTGTCTTGCTTGAGGGGTTATGATTAAAAACCCCATGATATCTCGAACATTAAATCCTAGGGCAAAAATTGACAAGAAAAGTCAGAGTATAAAAATCATTAAAATCCCTGGTAAAAATCATCAAAGTTCATTTAATTTGACTGAATTAACTTGAAAGATTTTTTCCTTCCTGAAGTTGGGGATCTTACAGTAAAAAAAAAAGCAACAGAATTACAGAATATCATGTTTCCAAATTCTCAAATGGAAATAAAATACCATGTTTCCAAATTCATAGAATGGAAATAAAACCTACGTCTCTAATGCAACTTTGGAAGAACAAATACCTATCAACCCTAACACCTAGGCATAACGAAGTTTGTGTTATGTGGTTAAATGTAACCTCAACTTTGAAGGTGTTTATGAAAACTTCTAAAAAAATGACGAGATAAGTCCTACGATGAAGCACATGCATTGAAGTGCTATGTTGGTGTGGAAAAGTGCTCCACATATGGGCCCCCACCGTGGTTTTTCTTTCACCACTTGTACCATTTTTAACATATCGTGGCACTTTTAACTGCCACTTTTATAATATTATGTCATTTTTTTTCTAATGGTGATAACCTCTTCTTCCTAGGTGATGAACACATATAAAACACTAAGGTAACAGTTGAAGCTTAAAAGCCAAGCACAAACCCCATTTGAGAGATCACAACACCCATGGATAGTTCCTGGTCTAGTTTTCATGCCTCACTAAGCACCTACTCAACTTTGTTATCATAGAATGTTCCATATCCATGATAAGTTTACCCTGTAGCAAAAGTAAAGGTGGAAGAAAGAGAAGTTGAAGAAGTAGGTTACCCGATTGATTCACTAAAAATATAGTCCCAAGCATGGATTCATAGGTAGATCTAATTTTTGAATATTAAATGTTAGATCCAAGTCCACCATTTGTAGATGCAAACATACTACTAGAATATACTACCATACATACCACTAGACATAGGGGTAGGCTGGGGAAGCATAAACATATTTGGCATAGCCAGGGCTTCGCTCAACATCCCTCCAAGCGTAGGTCCTTTTTGAAAGTCTTCGTAACCCATTCCAAATCTAGAGCATAAGCTAGGCAAAAGGTCGCATGAGGTGAAGGATTGAAACCCACTGTACCTACCACGAAACCCCTAGGCGGTCATTCAAGGGGGGTGTCAATAGAACAATATCTGATGCTTCAACATAGAAATAAGCCAAAGTGAGAAATAAGCTGAAGCTCTACGAATACTACATAATGTCAAGTTTCATGTCAATATTCCAGTTATTAGACCCTTACCTTGGGTCAGAAGAGGTAGAGATAGGAAGAAGTCAAGTGCAATATTATCCTTGACCTTATTTTGCCACCTCTCAATAAGTATAGAACTTTTAGTTCCAAACTACCATTCGTATACATAAAAAGAGCTTCCCATGTTGTATCATGCGGCATTAAACCCTGTAAAGGGAGTGTGAGGAAATCCATATCCCTTGTAAATGTATTCATCGCATTAGTTCAGTTCATTTAAAAGATTTATCAATTGGTGGTGTTGCTTTAACAAACCTATTACACAATTTATAAGTAAAACCTATGCAACCAAGTGGAGAAGGAGCTCCACAACAAAGTAAAGGTGCGTGAATATATATATCATTTTGTTTGGAGCAATTCTTCTAGTCTCTCAACTAGAGAATGATTTCCACAACAAATTAAAGGTGTGTTAATATATATTCTTTTATTTGGAGAAAATACTCTGCTCTCTCTACAAGAATATATATCTTTGAAAACTATGAAAACTAGCACAACCACATTTACCAAGGTGGTTGAAATAAACTGATAGGCGTATATGAAATAGATTTACAAACACATTTACCAATGTAGTTGACATATGCCGACATGTGTATATCCACCATCCACCACATTAATAATTGTTAGGCCTATTTTGTTAAAGGCTAACTATTTCTAATTATTAATAACTATATAAATAATAATAGCCATAGTATTCTATATTTATATAATTATACTTATTATGTTAACATTTTTTTGTATATTAATACATTATTAGTTGTTGCATAAATTTTTTCTAATATATTAATAGTTATATTTAAAACTTTAATATAATCCACATATAACATAATAATAACAATTAGTTATTAAACAATATGTTATTTTACCATAATAAATTAATATGCATTTAATGAATATAATTGCCAATATATTTTATATATTATTTGGAGTATATTAATAATATTAACTATATGCATAATACCGATTATTCTCGACTTCGATACTTCTAGAAATATATGGAACACAGATGAACTTGAGGAAAGGAATATTGTTGTTGCATAAAATTTTGCTAATATATTAATAGTTATATTTAAACTTTAATATAATTCACATATAACATAATAATAAAATTTAGTTCTTATTAAAAATATGTTTTTTACTATAATAATTATTATATATTTATGAATATAATTTCCAATATATTTTATATATTTACTTGGAGTATATTAATAATATTAACTATATGCATACTACATATTAAACTCATATATATATATATATATATATATTTTTTTTTTCTAAGTAAGGTTAATCTATTGATATAATACAAAAAATAGTTATAAAGTATCCGGGCCGTAAAGGGTCTTGGCCTTAATCAACACGCAACCATGAAAATTGTCTGAGACTACCCCTACAAAGGGGAAACCAGTCCAAAAGAAAAAATGTGCAAAATACAACTAGATTTAACCCACAGTTTTCTTGATGAGACCAAACTATCAAAACCAACAACAAAACCACCCAGAAAAATAACAGTTTGTCCTGACTGGACCAACCAACCAGCAGATTACCCTGAGGACACATAAGCAAGACAAAACTAGACCTATAACTAAATGAAATGCCACCTGTTAGATGAGACATGCGTCGTAAGGTCATCCGGAGCAGGTTCCTCCATGATTGGACATGCCCAGTCATTCGGGTTGTCCACCTCGCCATGTCCTGCTACCTGATGTCCTCCCTCCCTGCTTCTAGCCTCAACTTGTGGGCTTAACGTGTCCTCCAGATGGCTTTCCATGGCCCGCGTGTCACTTGGAACACCCAAATAATCATGCGAACTGCTAGCAATGGCTTTCCCATGTCTTCTGTTCCGACCTCCATTACCTTCCAGCTTGTCATTGTTGTCTTTGTTCCGGCTTGGGCCCGCTCCGTTCATCTCCTCCATGGAAATAGTCATGGGAATGTACTGCTCAGTCTCTTCAGAAATGGAGATGAAGACGGTGGCAACAATAACCAGGCAATTCAGAGAGCTACGGAACCGGAACCACGTCATGTGAGGGACCTGATGCAGAGGCAGAGGAAAGGTAGCAGTGCGTACTGCTGCCTCGTTGCATCTTGAGCAGTGGAGGCAGGGTCTGCCTCTACCACTTCTGGTATTCATATACTGACTTGCAAGACTATACTGGTGGGGATTTTCAGCTAAGGAGGCAGGGGAAGCCGAATTGTGGCTATGCAAAGCAGGAGAGTGAGAGCTTCTGCCACATGTGCCACCGCGTTGGCTGTGCATGCGGTGGCGGACCATGGTGGAGATAGGATCAGTTAAAGAGTTAGGGGGGTGCGGAAGAAGAATTGACAGAATAATTTTGTGCAGAGGTTACAGAGTGCTGAGGGACAAGAGCTGAATTGCAAAGGTTTGTATGAGAGTGGTGGAAGCCATTACCCAAGTCAAGAAAACACACAATCCAGGATCTACGCCCGGTGCTGGTTCACTCAGTTGGCTCTCTCGCCTGCGGAGGGCAAGCACAGTGAAACAGGGGCATAGTGACTGGAATGTTCTCCGGCTCCATGGTTATGCAGGTAATGGCCTTGCCTCGGCTAGAGTAGGCATTAAATGCTGCCTGCGAGGTGCCATGAATATCATTCATGTTGATCTTGGGATGGTTGCAGAGGGCCATGTGGCCACCTCGCCCGCCGTCGCCCCGTCTCATCACCATAATCGCCTTAATTACCACCTGCATCGGGGGTTCAGCTTCCTTGTGCACCAGGTCAGTGCAAATTTGCAGTTGATTGTGGTCATCGATGATGTTGAGAAGGCCGTAATGTAGGATTTGGTCTTGATCGACCCCAATGTTTGCTAGGAGAACAACAACTTTGTTACTGTCCCTTTTAACATGAATAAAAGTTATTGCTCTCCTGTCTTTTATCCATTTCTCTATTGTTTCAAGCATGGCCATTAATCTCCAGCTTTTGGCAACTCTTGAAGCTATGCTTCCTTGTTGGATTTGAGTGACCATATTGAGAAGGATTTGAGTGTCCCCTTCTATAAGGATGGGATAAAAATTATGTTGATCGGCTAGCTTCATACCTTGCCACAATCCTTCTAGTTCTACAGAGTTGTTCGTTTCCCATCTGATGGAGCCAAAATACAATAGTAGGGGTTGGCTCTCATGATTGCTGAATATGCCTCCGTATCCTGCTTTTCCCGGGTTTCCCTTGGAGGCACCATCTAAGTTTAACTTATTCACTCTTTTTGGGGGGTGTAACCAATGTGAAAGCTGCCTGGTTGCAATGCGGTGTCTATTGGAGTTCAATTGTGCTTGTAGGAGCTGTATGTTCCAATTAGCCCATATGCTTAATTCTTGAGGCTGGGTCAGAAAGTCCTTAATTTTCCATTGATGCAATGCAAGAGTTTCCTTGATGTTCTGACATAGGTTATTCCATATGATTTCTAAGGACGTTTTGTGATTTTTGAAAATTCGTTTATTTCTTTCCTTCCAGATTGTCCAAAGAAGGAGACCTGGCAAGATAGTCCACAACTTGTTGAGAACTTTGCTATTATAGGGCTCTGGAGTCCAGTTGCTAATGGTGCCTCTTATATCCCCAAGAAGTCTACATGGTCTTTGGCATCTAAAAGTGAGCTTTTCCAAGAGTTGATTGGCCATGTGGCAGGAGTCCATGAGGTGCTGAATAGTTTCTTCATTATTTTGACAGTTGGAACAGAAAGATGGGCCTTGAAATCCTCTTTTGTTTAAGTTGTCCCATGTGAGAATTCTTTGATGATACAACAACCAGATGAAATTGGAGACTTTGGGCCCGATCCCAGTAGTCCATATACGATTCCAAGCAGGATCAATTGGTTCCTGAGTTTGGAACATTATCTGGTATGCTTCTTTGGTGGTATATGTTCCTTTCAATGTATATCCCCATCTTAGAACATCGATTCCTGTATTGAATTTGATTTTTCTATTGGTAAGCTCTTTGTGTAGCTCCATGTTATAAGCTTTCATTTCTTGCTGTGCTATTTGCCTCACCGGTTTCCATTGCCTGAATCGCTGTATTGTGCTAAGAGTCCAGAAATGTGCTACATTTTCCTCCTGGTTAATGTTGTTTCCATTATGATTTGTGCCTGGTAAGAGTTCTGTAATTTTGGGTCTCTATTGCCAAGAATTTGTCTAGAAACGGGTCGTCCTCTTGTCCCTTATCTCCCAGAAGCTACGCTGATGGATGACCTCTCTGTGTTGCTTGGTCGCGTTCCAAATTAAGGATCTTGTAGGTGTGGTAGTTATCCTGATTAGTTCTTGTTGTGGTTGATTATTTGCATACTTTGCAGTCCATAATTGTGCCCATGGCTTCTGTGGGCAGGAAACCCATTGCCACCAAATCCGTGCTCCCATCAAAGTATTGTTGTGTTGTGGATCACGTAATCCTAGACCCCCCTGCTTTTTAGGCTTGAAAATTTTTTCCCATTTGACTAAAGCCCATTTACTATTTTGTCCTATAGAGCCCCATAAGAAATTACGTTGCAGATTCCTAATTCTCTTCAGCACCCATTTCGGTGTAGCGAGTACTGAGAACAAATAGAGGGACATTGATTGTAGGACTGCTTTTATCAGGACTAATTTGCTCGCCATGTTGAGAGTTCTATAAGTCCAAGACAGGAGCCGAATTTCCATTTTCTCTATGAGTTGATGCCAGGAAGCATGCTTTAAGGCTGAATCTATGAGAGGGGCACCTAAATACTAAGAAGGAAGCTTGGCTTGAGAGAATCCAATGATTCAAGAAATGATTCTTTGGGTGGGAATAGGAGTATTGAAGAAAAATATTTGAGATTTTGTAGTGTTTATGGTGGTGCGAGAAGCTTTTGAGAATGTGTCTAAAAGTGCTTTAAAGGTTCTGACCTCATTTACAGAAGGATGACCAAAGAGCATATTGTCATCAACAAATTGTTGATGTGTGATAGCAGGGGATCCATGGACAGAGAGCCCTCTAAGGTCATGGGAACGAATGTTATGCTTTATAAGACGACCTAGACCCTCAACCATAATGATAAAAAGAAAAGGGGATAGAGGGTCCCCTTGACGAATTCCTCTTGAAGGGTGGTACGGTTTAGAGGGGATTCCATTGACAAGAATAGAGAAAAGTGAGGAGGAAATAAGGGTCATTATCCATCTAACCCAGGTCGGGCTGAATCCAAAGGCCATTAGCATCTATTTTATGTATGTCCTGCTAAGTTTATCAAAGGCTTTGGAAAGGTCGATTTTCAACAACATACTTGCCTGTTTGTTTTTCTGGAGAGAACGGATGGTTTCATGAGTAAGAATAATACCATCTAGAATTTGACGACCTTCTACATACCCAGATTGCTCTGGTGAGATGAGAAGAGGGAGGAGCGGTTTGAGGTGATTGGATATTACTTTCGAGATAATTTTGTGGATGACATTGCAGAGGGCAATAAGCCTGAACTTCTCCAGAATGCTTGGTTGCGCAGCTTTGGGAATAAGGGCGATGAAAGTTGCATTGAGTGAAGGGAGTAACCAATGCATTGCTCTTGATTCTTCTACCACATTCCAAACATCTGCTTTGATTAGACCCCAAAAGTGATGGTAAAAGTTTGACGTGAAGCCATCATGTCTAGGTGATTTCCCAGCCTTCAGTTGATTTGAAGCCTCTTCGACCTCCATGATGGTGACTGGTCTTAACAATAATTGATTATGCTCCTCTGTGATGAGTTTAGGAATATGATGAAATATCTCATTGATAGCACACTGTGTATCTGTGGGCTGCTCTTGATGAACAATTTTGAAGTGATTTGTGAGCTCTTTCTCTATGTCTTCCTGTTTCTCCATTTTGTCTCCCTGTGAGTTTTGAATGTGTGAGATTGTATTGTTCATTCTTCTTTTTATAGTTGTACGATGAAAAAACTTGGTGTTTCGTTCCCCTTCTTTTAACCATATGATTCTTGACTTCTGCCTCTAGAGCAGTTTCTCTTGTCTTCCTCTTTCATCTAGTTGTGTTAGTAGTATTTGTTCCTGTCTGGAATATTCCCCTGTTCTGCCTTCTAGGATGATCTTCTACTGTAGCTCTACCATGCTCTACTCAAGAACTTTTTTCTCTTGAAGGATGTTGCCAAAAGTGGTGTAGTTTCAGGTTTTGATTTGTTTTTTGATATGTTTCAGTCTTTGCTGGAATTGGTGCATGAGTGAGCCACCATTGGGAATGAAACTTTCCCATGCTGTTTTGACCACTGTATTGAACTCAGGATGGGTAAGCCAGAAAGCTTCAAACTTGAATGGTCTTCTGTTTGATTTTCCAGGATTTTTCCATTGCAAAGAAATGGGCCAATGATCCGAGCCAGCTAGGGGTAGGATAGAGGTGCATATATTGCCACCAAGATGGACGAAATTGTCTAAAATTAGAAATCTATCCAACCTGGATGCTATTTGTTGAGTGCTGGCTCTTTTGTTGTTCCAAGTAAAGATGCCATTATCAAAAGGTAAGTCTACTATACTATTGTGTTGAATGTAGTCTTTGAAGTCATTGCTTTCTTTTTCCAGCTTTCTTCTAACTCCCAATTTTTCCTCCAGCCGTGTGATCATATTGAAGTCTCCTCTCGTTATCCAAAGTGGATAAGTTCTTGGAGCATTAAGAATCTCCAATGTTTCTAATTGCTTAATTTTTTGTGTACTTTCCCGTGGGAAGTAAACATTGGTTAAATGTCCATGTATGTTGGTGCCGATCAGGTGGAACATTGCATGAATGAAGTAGTGCGAAGCATGGAAATTTGTTAAGGATATATGCTGAGTATTCCATGCTATGGCTAACCCTCTTGAGGCACCTGTTGCGTCGACTGTTACTATTTGACATCCTGCCCAGGCTTTGGATAATATGGATTCTAATGTGCTGGTGCTACATTTTGTTTCTTGCATGAATACAATGTATGGTTGTTCTTGATGAATCATGTTATTCAACATTCTGTACTTCCTGGGACCATTAAGTCCTCTTACATTCCATGAGATTAGCTTCATGGTTGACTAGTAGGTAAGTATCGGTAATATTTGGTCAACTTGGAGCACATTCCCGACTCCACTAGCATTTCCTGAATTAAAATGGTATGTTGTAGATCTGTCTTTCTGCCTCTTTTTTCCCCTCTTTAATGATATGTTTCCCATCCCATTTGCCTCCTTGTTGTATGCCCAAAGTATTATGCTGATGCACTCATGTGAGCACTACTTCCAAATTTTCCAGTTGTCTCTCCGGTATTGTGTCGAACTCTTTCCTTTTGCAAGCTTGCTATAGACTGAAAATGTCTATTTCCCTAAGATCAAAGCCTTCTGGTTCTTCTTCCATTAAGCTTTGCTGACTGCCTCCTTCCTGGTGGGCATGTGGCTGAGAAGGTTCTACCGGAGTATCATCATTGTCCATAATCTTATCGGACCATAGGGATTTGTACTGAATAAGGTCAGTGTTGAGTTGCAAATCTGAGGCAAGCTTTTCAAAGGATATTACATTCGAAGGATGACTAGTTTTAGAGTGGATGAGAGTGGGGGACATATGGGTGGATGGATCGGAGCTTGCCTTTGCTGGCATAGGCATATCTGATTCAGGCTGTTCTAGATTTGTCAGAATATCAAAGATGTTGCTGGAGGATGGCAAATCAGAAGCTAGAGTAGCGTTTTTTAGTGCTGAGGGAGGTTTTTTGGTATGCCTTTTCCTGCTGGCTACCTTGGTGAATCCTTTTGGATCAGACTTGTTTCCAATTTCTATGGTTTTAGGCAGCATGTTTAAGGGATATTCACGAAAGAGGTGACCGTGGACATGGCATCTCCTGCATCGGAAGGGTACATGTTCATAGTTAAGGGGCTGAATCCATTCAAAGTCATCATGCAGAAGACTTACCATGTCTAGTAGCACATGGCCCAGCTTCATGTAAACGTAAATCCATGTATAGGATGTATATCTTCGAAGCTTAGTTTCCTCCGCTGCCTTTATGAACTTGCCTAAGCCATTGCTAATGGCTGTTAGTGAGTCCTCGTCCCAGTATTCTAGTGGAAGCGAGTACATGCGGATCCATACTGGCGCCCAACTAAAATCTTCCTTATCGGGGTTGAATCTTTCGACCCAGTCTCGTAGATAAAGACCTGCTGCATTAAATAAATAGGGTCCTCCATCCAAAACTCAGTTTCTATCTTCAAGGCAATTAAATGTGGCTATGAAGAAGCCCTTAGGGCCCAACTGTAGAGTTACATGACCTTTGGGCTTCCATTTCGAGGTTATCCAGCCTTGCAGGGCTTTTTCAGTCGGCCAAAAACCTATGAATTTGCCAATTAGGGCGTGATCTTTCATATATTGTATTTGCGCATTGATCTTGTGACTAGGAAGCTCGATCTTGGGCCTTTCTGTGGAAATGGGTTTGCATGTTGGCGATGAAGCTTCTTTGGTTTGCTAGATGTTGCTTGTTTGTCCGCCGTCTCGTGTTCCGGATCTTCTTGTTCATTCTTCTCCTTCTGGTGTGCAGGCCGTGCCTCAGGCTTCTCTACATTCTCAGTTCTACTCGCAGATGGGTTTTCATTATTGTAATTTTTGGGGGGAGGCGCTGTTGCCTCCCCCGTTGGACTGTTCATTATCCTTTGTGTTTAGAATTACAATGCCAGTCCAGACAAAATTTTTGTTTGGGCTTTAAAAACTGCATTCTCAGACTGTGCGCCATGGAAGGGTTTGACAGGAACCCTAGTTCCTTAGTGCGCCATTTCCTTCACCCCTTGAAGCAAACATTCATATATATATATATATATATATATATATATATATATAATATATAAGGAATATATTATATTAAAATATGTAATAATATATTATTTAATAATAAAGTATGTAATAATGATATATTATTAAATTTTGTTAATATATTAATAGTTATACTCAAACTATAATATAATTAAATATAGCCATAGTAATGGTATTTTATTATTATAATTCAAATATAATAATAGTAATAGTATTTTATTATTATTTATAATAAGTATATATATATATTATTTTTCAATATTGGTCAATAATTTTTTATACATTATTAATATAACGGTTAATAACTTTCATATATTTACTTTAAGTAAATTAAAAATATCAACTAAACCCAAGGGATTAATAAACACATGTGATTATTAATACTATAAATTGAAATCAGTAATAAACCCAAGAGTTTAATATTATAAATCCAATCAATTAGTAAATCCAGGGAATACATATTATAAACATAAAGAATCAACAAACCCAACGAATCAAATTAAAAACAAATGGGATTAATAAACCCTAGGAATTATCATTTTAAACCCGAGGGATTATTTATGTTATAAATCCAATGAATTAGCAAACCCAAGGGATAACTATTATAAATGTAAGGAATCAAGAAACAATCCAATATAAAAAATAGAAGGGATAAATAAATCCTATGAATTAATATTTTAAACTCAAGGGATAAATAAAACCAAGGGAATAAATTATAAACCCAAAGATTAACAAACCCAAGGGTTTAGTTTTATAAACCCAAGCGTTTAATATTACAAACCCAAGGAATTAGTAAACCCAATGGATAAATATCATAAACTTAAAGGATCAATATTAAAAACATAAGAGAATATAAAGCCCATGAATAATGTTATAGATCTAATGGATTATTAATATTATAAACACAAGGGATCAATAAACCCAAGAGGTTATTAATATTATAAACCCAAGACATTAATATTATAAATACAAATGATTAATATACCCAAGGAATTAATAAACCCAAGAAACAAATATTAGAAACCCAATTGATTAATAAATCCTAGGAATTAATATTTTAAACTCAAGGGATTAATAAACCGTAGGGATTAAATGACAAACCCAAGGAATTAAATGACAAACCCAAGTAATTATTAATATTATAAACTTAAGGAACAGATAAACCCAAGTGTTTAGTATTATAAACCCAAGGGAAAAATATTATAAAACTAAGGGATCAAAAAACACTAGGGATCAATATTAGAACATAATGGATTAATAAATCCGAGGAATTAATTTTTTAAAACCTAATGGATTGATAAACCCACATAACTATTAATATTATAAATCCAAGGGATCTATAAACCCTAGGGATTATTAATATTAAACACCCAACACGTTAATAAACTGAAGGGATAAACATGATAGAACTAAGGGATTAATATTTAACTATAGGACTAATATTTGAGTCTTGATATTGGGATTTAATAAACCCAATGTATTATTAATATTATAAACCCAAGGAATTAATATTATCAACCCAAAGATTTGGAAAACTCAAGGGACCAATGTTATAAACCTAATTGATTAACAAACCTATGTAATTATTAATATTATAAACACAAAAGCATAAATAACCCAAGGGATTATTAATATTATAAACCCAACAGATTAATATTGTAAACACAAAGGAGTAATAAACCCAAACGGTTAATAAACCCGAGGAATCAATAAACCCAATAAACTAATATAAAAAACCCAAGAGATTAATAAACCCTAAGAATTAATATTTTAAATTAAAGGGATTAATTAACCCAATGGATTATTAATATTATAAACCCAAGGAACCATTAAATCCAAGGAATTAGTGAACCCAAGGGATAACTATTAAAAACCTAAGGGATCAATATTAAAAACACAAGCGATTGATAAACCCTAGGAATTAATGTTATAAAAACAAAGGATTAATAAACTCACATGATTATTAATATTATAAACCCAAATGATCTATAAACCTTAGGGATTATTAATATTATAAACCCATCGAATAAATAAACTAAAGGGATGAACATTACAAACCTACAGATTAATATTAAACCCTAGGACTAATATTTAACCCTTAATATTAGGGCCTAATAAACCCAACATATTATTAGTATTTAAAACCCAAGGGATTATTAATATTATAAATACAAGGGATCAATAAACCCAAGGAATTATTAATATTATAAACCCAATGCATTAATATTATAAAAACAAATGATCAATAAACCCGACAAACTAATATTAAAAACCAAAACGATTAATAAACCCTAGGAATTAATATTTTAAACTCAAGGGGTTAATAAACCCAAGGGATTAAATGATAAACCAAAGGAATTATTAATATTATAAACTTAAAGAACAAATAAACCCAAGCACATAATATTATAAACTCAAGGGCTTAGTCAACCCAAGGGAAAAAGATTATAAACCTAGGGGATCATTAAACACAAGGGAGCAATATTAAAAATAGAAAGGATTAATAAAGCCTAGGAATTAATATTTTAAACCCAAAGGATTTATAAACCCACATGACTATTAATATTATAAACCGAAGGGGTCAATAAACCCTAAGAATTGTTAATATTATAAACCCAACTGGTTAATAAACCGAAGGGGTAGACATTATAAACCTAAAGGATTGATATTA
This sequence comes from Pinus taeda, assembly GCA_000404065.3. NCBI lineage: Eukaryota > Viridiplantae > Streptophyta > Pinopsida > Pinales > Pinaceae > Pinus > Pinus taeda. The sequence continues at coordinate 179,386 of APFE031706396.1, forward strand.
AACCTTAGGACTAATATTTAACCCTTAATATTGGGGTTTAATAAACCCAAGAGATTAATATTAGCAACCCAAAGAATTAGAAAAATCAAGGTATTATGTCATAAACCCAACAAATTAACATTATAAATACAAAGGACTAATAAACCCAAGCGATTCATAAACTCGAGGAATCAATAAACTAAACAAACAAATATAAAAAACCCAAGAGATTAATAAAACCTAAGAATTAATATTTTAAGCTCATGGGATTAATAAACTCAAGGGATTATTAATATTATAAACCCAAGGAATTAGTGAACCAAAGAGATAAATATTAAAAACCTAAGGGATCAACAAGGGCAAGGGATCAATATTAAAAACACAAGAGATTAATAAAGCCTAGGAACTAATATTATAAATACAAAGGATTGATAAAATCACATGATTATTAATATTATAAACCCAAGTGATCAATGAACCTTAGGGATTGTTAATATTATAAACCCAACAAATTAATAAACTAAAGGGATAAATATTATAAACCTAACAGATTAATATTAAACCCTAAGACTAATATTTAACCCTAGGAGTAATATTTAACCCTTAATATTAGGGTCTAATAAACCCAACCGATTATTAATATTAAAAACCCAAGGATTAATATTACCAACCCAAAGAATTAGAAAACAAGGGAGTAATATTAATCCCTAGGACTAATATTTAACCCTTAATATTGGGGTTTAATAAACCCAAGGGATTATTATCATTTTTTCCGGAGAAAGTTAATTCATAATTTCATAAAAAGAAATTACATGCTGTAGATGCCCCAAGGCATATGTTGTAAATGTGGCTATGAAATCCACAGTAAAAATAAAAAATAAGTACAAGGAGACCCAGGGGGTGTACTATTCTGTTGCATATATCCGCTATATAGATCCGAAATATAATCCCACGCAGGGGATGACAAAATTACTATTATGTACGGAGAAAAATAAAAAAACTCATAAAGCTCAGATTCAAAAAGCTAAGAAATTAGAGGCTGTTGCCCCTCAGTGGTTCCTCATCCATATATGGTCTGTGGAAATAATGGTAGATCCCTATTGCTGAATGTTCAGTTATCTTCCATTCTCCTAGAGGACAATGCGTCGCTTCTTTTGATAGCCTGTCAGCAGTCTCATTTCTTTCCCTGTAGATGTGAGAAACAGAAATATGATCAAAGGATGTTTTGAAAAAATCAATTTCCTCCAATATAGATATCAGAGAGTATGCATTGAAAACAACTGTATTGTTAAGCCAATCAGACACAATCTTTGAATCTCAAAAAAATTGTATGCATTGGCAATGTTTCAGGATAGCAAAGTATAGCAGGTGGCGAAGAGTTATTAGTTTAGCATGGTTGTTGGTGTCGGGTCCCAAACCCAAATAGATCTAGTAGAAGTGTGAGTCAAAAAGATAGAGGCAAATGCCACCCTCGCAGTCGTGGAGTTGGGCCGCTCCATCATAATAGGCCCACGGGATGTCTTTGTTGATCTATTCATGCTGTATATTTCTTTGTTTCTTTTGACTGTCCTCATTCGGGAGCTCTTCGTAAGCGGCACAAATCTGTAGTGGGAGGAGGTTCCAGTTTATCACATAATCCTCAAATTTTTTTTTATTCCTTTTGAGCCAGATATACCAAGAGACGAGAAGAGGCAGATTTCTTGATTTTGGTATGGCTGATGTAGACCACCAAGCCTCCCAAGTCGAGGAAATGTCCACCCCCTACCAGCTTCTAGTCATGTTAAGTGATTGTAGTACGTGTGCCCAAATGCTCCTGGTGGTAGGGCAGGTGAGGAAAAGGTGATGGGTCGTTTCTTCTTCCTGGAGGCAGAGTACACATCGGGTTGGCCCCATAAAAGCCCTTCTTTTCAGATAGGAGCCCGTGGGGATCCTATCTTCCAGGATATTCTACATCAGCAGTCTGGTGCATGGGGGAGCTTGTAGTTTCCATAGACTATTCCACCAACTTATAATATCCTCCGATTTCTTGTCAGCTATAATTATGTTATATCCCTGTTTCGGAGTGTATTGCCCAGTTTTAGAGTGAGCCCAGATTAGTTCATCTTCAACAATTCGCAATCTAACATGTGTTTCTGTAAGAGCCCTTAGGTATTTTTGCCAGATTCTACTCCAGTCATTTGGAATGAGCCAGCACGGATCAGTCAACCAGGCTTGGGTATGGAAAGTAGTATTTTGTTGATCCCCTATCTGTCCCAGATACTTGATACCTCTGTTGTCTAGGTGTTGGATCAGTGCATCAGGTAGTATATGGGAGTTTCCACTGCCAATCCAAGGATCAATTCCAATTTGGACAGAAGCCCCATTGCCAATCTTCCATAATAAGCCCTCCTTAATGATAGAGATAGAATCCAGAATGGCCCTCCATATCACCGAGATGCCCTTTCTGTGCCAAGATGGGTTTTTGATCCAATCAATGATAGTCAACGACCAGATGTATTTATGAATGATAACCTGAGCCCATAGGCTATTTTGTTTGAGAAGGAGCCAACCCTGTTTGGCAGCCAAGGCTTGAGCAAAAGCTGGGAGGAGTTTAAGTCCCCAACCTCCCCAATGCTTCGCGGTAGCAATTCTAGTCCATTTGACCCAGGCAAAAGGTTTTCCCTCCTTACTTCCATTCCAGAGGAATCTACAACAGATTTTTTGTATTCTGTGAAGGATTCCTCTAGGAATCCAGGCAAGTGACATCCAGTAGACCGGGGTGGCTTCAAGGACTGTTTTGATAAGGACCAGTCTGCCTGCCCTAGACAGAAGTTTATGACACCAACAACTAATTCTCTTTTCCACTTTAGTGATGAGCCAGGTCCAGTTTTCTATCTTATACCCATCTGGTTTTAATTTGAAGCCTAAATATTTTAATCCCCCCATCAAATCAGTAGCTTGAAAGGGAAAAAATTGAGTGGCCAACTGTGATTCCTGTAGGGAGCATTCAAATAGCGAGATGGTGGATTTTTCTTTGTTGATCTCCATTCCCGTGGCTCTACAAAACATGTTTAGTAATTCATTCAAGGTGGTGGAGTCCCGGAAACTGCCATTCAAGAAGATTAAAATGTCATCTACAAACAGTAGATGTGTCAGGTAGAATTGATCCATGATTTTTAGGCCTTGTAGGCCTCCCCTCCTTTTTTCTGTAGCAATGTGCCTACTCAGACCTTCCATGACTAATAAGAAGAGTAGGGGCGATAAAGGGCATCCCTGCCTGATCCCTCTATCAATATTGAAGGAGGGCAATGCTGATCCATTAATGATGATGGCAAAAGAGATAGAGGAGACGCATCCCATGATCCATCTGATGAGTGCTGGGGGAAAACCCAAATGAGTAATAATCATCTTTATGTATAGCCAATTCACCTTGTCAAAAGCCTTTGCCAGATCAATTTTGAGTGTGAGTCCTGTTACACTAAAATTTGTCACCATGACTATTTGCAGTTAGTATGGCTCCATCAATAGTCATACTATCCTCCTTGGCAATCCTCATACCTCTGCTCTCCATGTCAAACTTCAAGAAAGAGAGAAGGCCTTTAAAAATCTATTTATCTCTGGGTACGCAGTTTCTCTTAGCCTTACCTGCGTGTACGCAACCCAAGTTCACAATACCTGCGTACTTGTATGCTCTATATGTAAAGGGGTGGGTGCGTACCCCTGTAAAGGTCAAAAGGCGCGAGTTTCATCTTAAAAAAGTTACTTGTGGTCATTTCTAGAACATTCTAGAAGCTTGTTCGACGTGTATTGAGCACCTCCAGATGGTTCATGTATCCCTATTAAAAGAGGAACTTATCCCATCAAGAGGGGAGCTATCCCATCCAAAGAGGGGCTTATCCCATTGATGGTTGACCTGATTAACTTCCTCTAGAGCACTATAAATACAAGCATTGGGCCAGAAGGGGAGAGGTTGAAAGCTGAACATTCCAAAGGGTAGATGCTGCTGGAATTAGGACTTCCTTGTAGAAGCTTGTGAGGAGAGATTCCCATCCTTTCTTGTTTCATTTGGAAGTGGGTGAGCTTATCAAAGTAAAGGAAAACTCTTGCTGGACCCTGGGAGGAACTTGCACAACACCAAGGATCAGGTTGTAATGGTTTCTTTGTTTCCTATTAATACAAATAAGTCCATTCTTCTAAACAATTTGTTGTTAATGAGTTGTTTCATATACTCCTCGGTATGTATGTTGAATATGTTTTATTTTATGAGATATTCAGGTGCTATTTAGTCGTTTGATTGTTAGTGAATGCAGGTTTCGAAGTGAAGGAGGAGCTCATCTGGATCAACGAGGCTGGACTACTACAACAACATTGGACTACAGGTAGGATCTAAAGACTTGATTTCTTGTATGGTAAATGCATGTTTAGAGAAGGATTGTTCTTAATTGTCTTGTTTGTCACTAGAAAGCCTTAAGCTTCTAGGGAGGTTGGTTTTGTCCGCAAGATTAACTCCTTCCGCATGACAAGTCATTTGAGATTCTTGAGCTTGATGGAGTGTAGGGTTTCCTAGGCTATACCAATGGCATCCTGAATATGTCTATGGTGGAGGAAAGCAAATTGTTCCTGGGAGATGTGATTGGATAAAATAGGCTTGATGCGATTGGCGACGATTTTAGAGATGATTTTGTATAGATAGTTGCAGAGGGATATAGACCTGAAGTCATTATAAGTGGTTGGAAAATCAGTCTTAGGAATCAAGGCCAAATAGGTGAAGTTTATGAGGGAGTGGATGTGTCCCGAGATTCTGTTTTCTTCAATAATAGCAAGAAGGTCCCCTCCGAGAAGCTCCAAAAAGCCAAATAGAACTCCACTGGCCGGCCATCCGGGCCAGGACTCTTATCTTTCTTGAACCACTTGAGAGTTCCTTCTAATTCTTCCATAGTGGCCGGTTGATTTAAGTCCTCTACTTCCTCCGGGTCCACAAACCTCGGAAAGTGTCCAGCTATATTAATGATATCCGGGAGGTTGATGGCTACTAGTGCAGTGAATTGCCTCTTGAAATGTGTAATCCCCAATCTAGCGAGTTGAGGGTGAGTCGTGGCCCAGCCCTCAGACTCACAGGGAATCTGCCAAATAGTATTAGTGGCCTTTCTTCCATTTGCATAGTTGTGAAAGAATTTGGTATTACCATCCCCTGCTTGGATCCAGGTGGCTCTACTTTTCAATATCCATTGTTCTTCTTTTTCCAGGAGCAACTTGTTTTTTTGGTTCTTTAGCATGACTAGATTCTTTTTAGTCTCCTCCGTAAGGAAACCTAGCCCTTGTTCATCCGTTGCCTGTGCAATCTATAATTCAATATCAACAAGTTGTTGGTCATCTCTCAACTTCTTTCTTTTAGACCACTCCTCTGTCATTGACCTGAGTTTATTCAGCCGAGAAACGAAATCCGTTGCCAACCTCTGCTCCCTCAGGGGGGGTTGAGCTCTCCAGTACTCAGTCACCATATTGATGTAATTAGGATCATTGAGATGCCTAGCAAAAAATTTGAAAGGGGAGCGCGGCTTTTTTGATGGTCCAGTCACTTGTAGAAAAATGGGCAAATGATCAGAAGATCCCCCAGTTCCAACCCATTGTCGGTAAAGGGGGAGGTGACAGATGAGATCTTTGTGAATCAAGAATCGATCAAATTTGCAGCCTAGGGTAGCCTCCCCAATCCTCCTATTGTGCTAGGTGGGCAGCTTCTTATTCATGGGGACATCAACTAAATTGTAGGAATCAAGAAGAGAACTCATCTGATCTGAAATTGGGTTAATTTGAGCATGATGTCCTCAAGATTCTTCCATTCCCAATGAAAAGTTAAGGTCCCCCCTATGATGGTGGAATTCGTGATAAGACCATGATCTAGCAAATTGTGCCAAAAATCCAATTTGTTCTAGTTTGGTGCATAGATGTTAATCACTTTTAACTAAAATCCCAGCTCCTCGACGAAGATGTCCATGCCAATGAAACCCATGCCTCCCCAGGTGGATATATGCTTAACTGTTCTAGGGTTGATGCCAATTGCAAGACCGCCAGATCTTCCTATGGCATCCATACCCTGAAATATCCACCTCGACAGAATAGAGTGTAGGGATCGGATAGTGTCATCTGTAGTAGCAAGAGTTTCTTGTAGGAAGAGCATGTCATAGAAAGTATCTTTTAACAATCGTTTAAGAGCCAATTTATTTTTGGGGTTGGCTAGTCCTCGACAGTTGTAGGAGAGCCAGATCATGAGGGACCATGGGCAGTGGGCTCCAATGCTCTAAGTGCCCTCTCAACGGTATGTTGTCGGCCCCTCGCCACATCCGCCACCACAAGCTTTATGGCAGATTTTAACTTTGAAGGGCGCCCTTTGGCCGGTTTATGAAGTTTGGTCCTTTCAGGGGGAAGTCCCAAACCGAGACGCAGGGGGGGGGGGGGGTCAGGATTGTGAGCGGGGGTTGTAGGGATGGGGATCAGGTCTAGGGGGGAGAGGAAGAGTGAGAAGGGGGAGTGGAAAAATCCCTGTGAGATGTGGGGGTGGTGGAAAAAGTGGGTGGGGGCACAAATAGAGGGCAGGGGATGGGAGGTATAGTGCAACATGCAGTAGTGGGGGACAACAGAGATGTATGCAATACATTTAACATATCATCTGAAAAAAGAGCAACAGAAATGGGGAAAGACTGATTACCCGGTTGAGAAGTAGCTTCTGTTGCTGATTTGGAGTGGGTCCTGGGGGGAGATGATGGAGCTTTACGTCGGTTCCCTTTATTCTTTGTGGTATCCACTGTCGCTTCAGCTGAAGCCCAACCTTACTTCTGTTCACCCTTTTTCTATTCTACAGAGGAATGAAGCTTAGTCCCCTTTGAGTTTTCAGTGGTCACCGATGAGTTCAGGGGGCAATCCTTGTATAGGTGACCCACCTTGTGGCACCTCCTACAACGAAAAGGGACTCCTTCGTAGTCCAGGAGTTGTTTGCGAGAGAAATGTCTCCTGTGGAGAGTAATCTTCTCCTCCAGTCTAGCCCCAGTGTCAAGAAAAACCAATATTCTTGCCATAGTCATGATTCCCATTTTTTCGAAGGACTGATTATGTTCCAGGTATGTCCCCAAGGCATCTCCGATATGCTTGAAAACTTAGGAGTCCAAAATTGCATAGGAAGACCTAGTAGTCTAACCCAGGGGTCCAGCATCGAGATGTTCACGTTCAGGATCGAAAAGAGGATCCCATCATTTTAATAGAACAGGAGCGAGCTCTATGTGCCAATATCATGACAAGATCCAATCTGTGTACTCCTCCCTATGAAAGCGGAGGGTAAACCATCCTCTAATCAGCACCCGAATTACGGGGAGTTCTTTCAGCAAGGAACCCCAAATCTCCATTGTCCAAAGCTGCAGTCTCTCCATCGTGTAGTTTCTGCCTCTAACATGGCCAAGCAGAACTTTCCTCGCGGTATCCAATGCATCTGCCATTTGAACGTCCTCGCTAAAGGTCAGATTGATATCCGAGTCCACTACTCTGAGGCACCGACCTTTTTTCTGTTGGTTCGAGGGTTGAGGTTGCATGAGCTCGGGCGAGCGAGGGGTTGCTCAGGTCGCAGGGGATAAGTCGGACCTGTCTGTGCAATGGAGATGGAGGGAGGGAACATAGGCAGAGAGGACAGTGGGGGAGGGGGAGGGGGTTGCAGCGGGAGTTGGGGTAGGGGGGAATCAAAAGAGGGGGAGACCTGAAAGGCGGAGCTGAGGAGGTTTAGGGTGGCAGGGGAGAGGGGAGGGCATTCCAAGCCTAGAAGGTCCACAACATTAATCGGAGGGTGATGGCGCTTCCTAGGATGGGCAAGTGTTTCTTCATCTGTTTGGAAACTGCTGATCGATCCAGGTTATGCAGCCCGGGGCCCTCAACCGATGTGGAATAGTGCACCCAAATCTCTTGACCTAGCATGGGGTCCTCCTCGTAGTCCACAAGGTCCTCCTCCACCATATTCGTTGGTACCAATACCAACCCGTCTCGAAGCCAGGGGAGAAACGGGGATAACAAACAAGGTAAAGGCCGTAAACCATGGGCGATATCATGAGAAAAACAAAGGAACTTCTGACCAACGTGATAGTAGAGGGTAGGAACTTAATAGAAAATGAAATGGAGACAGACAGATCGTGGTCAGACCCGCGAAGGAAACTGTGCTACCCTGTCCACTGTGTATGTGCTGAAGCAGTGCCACAGTTCAGTCATCAATAACCCTAGGGTTCCGCCATCGCTAGGGTTCAGAGCCTTGATTGCAAACCCTATTATTGTAGTTGTATTGTAAACTTAACAATTTTAAGGGATTATTATTATTATAAACACAAGGGATTATTAATATTATAAATATAAGGGATCAATAAACTCAAGGCATTATTAATATTATAAACCCAAGGCATTAATATTATAAAAACAAATGATTAATAAATCGAAGCAATTAATAAACCCAAGGAATCTATAAACCCAACAAACTAATATTAAAAACCCAAACGTTTAATAAACCCTAGGAATTAATATTTTAAACTTAAGGGTTAAATAAACCCAAGGGATTAAATGATAAATTAAAGGAATTATTGATATTGTAAACGTAAAGAACAAATAAACACAAGCATTTAATATTATAAACCCAAGGAATTAGTAAACCCAAGGGAAAAATATTATAAACCTAAGGGATAAAAAAACACAAGGGATCAATATTAAAAATAGAAGGGATTAATAAAGGCTAGGAATTAATATTTTAAACCCAAAGGATTGATAAACCCACATGAATACTAATATTATAAACCCAAGGGATCAATAAACGCTAGGTATTGTTAATATTATAAACCCATTAGGTTAATAAACCGAAGGGATAAGCATTATAAACCTAAGTGATTAATATTAAACCTTAGGACTAATATTTAACCCTTAGTATTGGGGTTTAATAAACTCAAGGGACTAATATTAACAACCCAAAGAATTAGAAAATTCAAGGGATTAATGTTATAAACCCAATGGATTAAAAAACTGAGGGAATTATAAGTATTATAAACAGAAAGGATCAATAAACCCAAGAAATTGTTAATATTATAAACCCAACATATCAATATTATAAAAAAAATGATTAATAAACCCAAGGAATCAATAAACCCAACAAACAACTATTAAAAACCCAAGCGATTAATAAATCGTAAGAATTAATATTTTAAACTCAAGGGATTGATAAAACCAATGGATTATTGATATTATAAACCCAAGGAACTAATAAACCCTAAAATAAACATAGCTGACCATGGCCCGTTTTCATATTGAGACAACCTTTGTCGCAATGTAACATTCCACCATGGTTGATTTGTATATTGACAAAATATTTGTCACAATGTGACATTGGACCATGGTTGGCCATGGTTGACCATAATTATAAACACAAGGGACTTATATTAAACCCAAGGGTTGATATTATAAAACCAATGAATAATTTATACCATAGGAATATGAACCCTTAGATCAATAAACCTAATAGATTGATATTACAAACCCAAGGGAATAATATTAAACCTAAGCGATTATATTATAAAACCTAAGTATATAAACCCTTAGATAAATACTGTAAACCATGAAATAAACATGGTTGACTATGGTTGATTTAAACATTGAGACAATCTTTGTCACAATGCAACGTTGGACCAAGGATGACCATGTTTGGCCATGATTGATTTACACATTGAGACAATCTTTATCACAATGTGACATTCGACCATGATTGACCATGGTTGATGATGGTTGAAAATGGTTGATCATGGTTGACCATGGTTGATTTTCATATTGAGACAATCTTTGTCATAATGTGACATTGGACCATGCTTCATATTTATATTGAGACAATCTTTGTCACAATTCGACATTTGACCATGGTTCATAATGGTTGATTGTCATATTGAGACAATTTTTGTCACAATGTGAGATTGGACCATGGTTGACCATGGTTGCATAATACTGTAAACACATCATATTTATATTAAACCGTAGGATTAATATTATAAACCCTATGAATAATATTATACCCTAGGAAATTGAAACCTTAGATAAATAAACACAAGAAATTGATATTACATCCATCATTTTAAACCCAAGCGATTTATAAACCTAAGGGTTGACCATCATTATAAACCCAAGGGATTTATATTGCATCCAAGGATTAATATTATAAACCTTAGGAATACAAACACTTGGATCAATAAACACAAGGGATTGATATTATAAACCCAAAGCAGTGATAAACCCAATGGATAAAAACTAAGAACCCAAGAGATTATAAACCCAAGGGAATAATATTTACCCTAATGTTTAAACCCCACGATAAATATTATAAATCGAAAAGTAAACATCATTGACCATGCTTAACCATCATTTATTTTCATATTGAGACAATCTTTGTTACAATGCGACATTGGACCATGGTTGACCATGATTTGCCATGGTTGATTATGGTTTTCATATCAAGACAATATTCATTATAATGCAATGTTCGACAAGGCTCATGATGGTTGGTTTTGAAAATGAGAGAATATATGTGATATTAAATATTTTAAACCCATTAAGCCCTAAAACCCTAGCATAAATATTATAAACATAAATTATGCAATAATACAAAAAAATAATAATAAACATAAACCACAATCAATATAAGAACCACATTGTAAACCATTAAGACATCAATACAAAAAATTAATATGAATACATTAATAATAATATACTATAAACCATTAAAACATGATAAACCATCAACACATTAATAACAACACATTTATATCAATACATTGTAAATAATTAATACATTTTAAAGCATAAATACATTAATATCAATACACGAATATATTAATAGTATAAATCTAAAGAATATTGATATAAGCAACAAGAACATGAAGACCCAACAATAATATTATAAACCTCAAAACTATTTTCATTTATGAAAGATATCAACAAAGCAAAGGGACCCATACAAAAAAACCAAAGCAATTACAAATGCTAGAGAAAAAATAAAATTAGTATCACCGCCATTGGAGCAAAGGAACATAAATGCAAAACATTGAGCAATATGTATTTTGAGAGAACTCAAATTCATAACGAGAAAGGAATGAAATACATCTAAATTGCATACGTTGTATTTGAAGAAGAACAATATGATAGGACATTTTAAGACCAAAGATATATAATTTTCTACATAACAACAACAATGAGCAAAAAAATTCAATTTCACTAACATTGCAACCAGAGAAAGAACATTGAAATTAACATATATTTTTTGTTTTCTCTACCTGAAATAATTCCACTACAAAACTGAACTTGAAAAACTACATCAAAAGTCATTTATCGAATAACATTTTCAAAAACGTAACCAAACCGATGACAAAAGCAACACCAATTCAAATGAGCATGATAATGGTCATGATACTTAACACTTTCCAACCAATCCGTTCATGTTTTCCTCCAAGATTCCCTTTGGTGCACATGCAAAAAGTATTTTACATCCATTTTAATTTCATATAGCACACGAAAATGCTCATCAATAAAAGTAGGATGGAACCCATGTTTTCTATCTAACTTGTTCCGAAGATACGGAAGAAAACTTATCGTTCCAACAATATTGTGCACCACTTTGGCATAATAGATGACATCATTATTGTCCATATATACTTTTGAAAGACAAAACGAAAAAATCAAATTTAATACACACGCACAAACACCTAAGCATACACATATATAGATATATATACATAAAACATAACACCCCATTTTTATTAATGTTAAAAAACTTAATCTTATAAACCTCGTGCTATAAAATAATCTAATGCTACATGAACCAAATGATATCAACATTTCTATAAATTTAAAACTCATTAGCAATACATATTGTACAAAGAAAATGAGTGATACGACCCTTATTACAATAGTCAACAAAAATTCATAATTTTGTAAAATTAATGTTTAAAACCAAATATTATTAATGTTAGTAAGCTTTTGATCCAGGTGGATGTTGGTGGCCACCCACCTATCCCATTTGGACCCCCACAAATGTCTCTTTCAGCATTTTCAATTTCCTTAATTATAGCACAACTTACTATTTTTAGCAGTTTTTCGGGTCCTGAACTTCCGAAGCCGTTTTGAGGCCCTAAACGACGTTTTTTGGGGAATCCAGGGGCAACATGGTCCGATGTTTCCCGTTCCAACAATGGTAGTTCTTGGATAGATCTTTCTAATGAGCTATCATACGCGTCAAACAGAGATCGTATGCCAAAGTTACGACCCCGGGAAATTGATGTATCAATTTACCCAAAATGGGGCCCACAATTTGGCGTTTCATCTTCTAAGGGTCGGCTTTGGAATGTGAAGGGTTTTTTCATTGTTTCTCAATAATAAATAGGCCTTCGAGCCTCATTGTAACACAAGTTCGGAACAGTTCAGAGACATGTAGCCGCACATCTCTTCTCAGAGATAAGCTACCATCGTCCTAGCTGGGTTATTTCCAATTTTGGTTGTAAACATATTTCGGTATTTTCCATTAACGAAATGAAGTGTTATTTCCGCTGCATCTCTTTATTTATGGTTATCGCATCTCTGTATTTATGGTTATCTCTGTAATCTATTGCGTTCCTATGTAAATTCGGATCAGCTTTATATTTAAATTAATGTTAATGTTTATATTAATATTTTTGTTTAATATTAATATCAAAGTTTTTGTTCTATATAAGTATTAACATTAAACTCATTTATATTAATATAAAAAAAAAACATAATATTATAAAACCCATGCTATAAAATAACCTAATGCTACATGAACCAAATGATATAAACATATCTACAAATATAAACTTGATGTCATTGAACTTAAATAAACCTAAAGTTATTAAACCTAATATTCAATCAAAATATTTACATCGATGTTTAATGCTAATGTTCATATTAATGTATAGACATAATATTTGTTTAATATCAATATTAAACATCATTAATATTAATATCAATATCAATATTAATTAATAGACATAGTGATTACCAATATTAATATTGGTAATTTTCAGTATGATGAAAATATTTCATTTTTTTTGGTAGGTAAGCATCCACGGGGGATTTGAACCAGTGAGCTATCACAAGGAGTGCCTTAATAGCGCACCCATTCACCGTTAATCCAAAGCCTCATGGGTTGGCCAAATATTTCATTAATATTAGATATCATTGGTAATATTAATATTAATAGCATTTAGCACATAATTTTGTATTTCATGATATCATATAAATTTGCAATGTTAATATCAATATGAACCAATTATAAAATTTATTTTTAATGATTGGTTCATATAATTGGTTGTTTATCTGAATGGTTCATTGTAAACAAAAGAACAATAACCACTTAAAAAAAAATTAAAAAATTGAACAACATGAAAAACGATGTAAACACTTTTCTCAAATATTACTATGAATATGATGAATGCATTAATCTCATTAATATATGAAAATAATTATTATATTAAAATAAAATAAATAAGACAATAAAATAAATTCAAAAAGTATTCTATAAATTGGTTACAATATTATTAGTTGTGTGTCATAGCAATATGGACTTCAATAGCTCCTCTTCCTTCTTCCTAATTGTAACATATGCACTATCTTTCATCTTGACATAATGCTAAAAAGAGAAAGTCAGTTGAATGCGTGAACCATCTATTGATTTCACTCTTGGTATGGTTGTGAAGTTTAGGCCTTGTTGCTCTTTATTCCCAATATGCACTGATGCTTGTTCTAAAGTGAATCCCTGTGACTTGTGGATTGTCAGAGCCCATGACATGTTCAAAGGAATTTGTTTTCAATTTCCTCTTTTCATTGGTGTGATAGGTACAATGTTTGGATTGCTTGCATCAAATGGAACACCAACATACTTATAAAAAACAACAATTGTGAATATTGGAAGCTGAGGTGGCTTAGAGGTAGGAATATAAAATATATCCTTCACTTAACCAAGTGCACCATTCACCAATCCATCTTCAACCCATAAATTACATGTCAACATAACACATTGACGATGACACAAAAAAACTTCACGGTCCAATTGATCACCATAAAATCAATGATTTATGAACGCCTTGAATGCTCAACAATACATCATGTAATTGAAGAATTTAATGATTTTAACATATGCTTGTTATGGAAGGAGACCAAATTATTTGTTGGAAACATGTGAACGAATGCATTAAATAAATCCCTTTCTCTAGGATGCAACCTCATATAAGCCCGTGACATAAAAAAACTCCCAATCTTCAAGAATAGGTTATGCATTTCTTATGTTATTGAGGACTCTACAAAAACAAGATTGTTTCTCATTATTCCCTTGTTGGTGAAATGTTGTGTCAAGAGTGACAACAATGTTGATTTTTTTCCACAAGAATTTCCCCACTGTATTACTTGCATGCAAAGGCTTATCTCTCACAAGAGGTAGCTGGCCAAGGTCACCCACAAGGATGATGGATCTGCCACCAAAAGGATAAATATTTCTCTAGAAATGATTCTTGTAATCGAGCATCTATTTGTGTGAATAACCTTGATCCTAGAAAGCTCATTTCATCAATCAATATATATCGAATATGCGTCATTTCTTCTTGGAATACTGCTAGTGATTTCCCCTGTAGTGGCTACATATCTTTAATTGGAATTTTTAGAGCCAAGTGTATTGTTTTTCCATGCATATTAAAAGCAATTATTCCTATTGGGGCAAGAAGAATCAAATGACTTATTCCATTACTTGAAAAATTATAAACAACTTCAAAAATACAGTGGATAAGGAAAGTCTTCCCAGTGCCTACAGTGCCTTGAACAATCATAAGAAGAGCTTCACAACTCTCATATTCAACAAAGTTCCTTGAAATGATTTCAAAAGCAAGTTGTTTTTCTACAAATGAATCTAGAGATACAAATGTTCTATTTGAAAGGTCAACAATATCACCCCTTGAATGTCCATTCCTTAGAAAATTAATAAATTCTTCAACAACATAATCATAAATAATTGTACTTTGTCAGTTAAAGGATATATCAAAGTCCCTTCGACCAAGGGTGTGAAGATCATAAACATTCACATCATTTGGTAGAACCAAGTGAGAGAAAATTTGTCATTCTTGAAAATAATCTTCAAGATTCATTTCCTGGTTAGAAAAATCATCATCTTCTTCAGCTTCAATATTGTCGACAATTGATGGATTTCGATCAACATGCCATGCTTGATATTGGAAATTCCTCCAATTTTCAATAATAATTTCAGCTGAAAGACCAATTTTTGTAGGAATGTCACGAAATGGATTGTACAATGATTCATAAACTTCCATGGATTTTCCACTCAACAGTTTGTCACAACAGAATATTATATTCAAACTCTGAAAATTCTAAACTATTACAGTTTATTAAACTTTAAGATATGTGGATTTAACTATAATTAGTGCATGCATGTGAATGGAAATTATGCATAAAAGTAGAGAATGATAAAATAATCTCATGTACACATAAGACATAAGATATGATCTCTGGGAAACCCTTTTAAGAGAAAACCTAGCTAGAAAGTGAGGTCGCTTCGCTCTCTTTCTTTGACTGGAAATACATTTGCAGGTACAAAGAAGTAATTCCTATGGCCCATGGGCCGCTACAGTTTACATATCCTCTATGTGTTTTCTACCTCCTATCTTTCCTAGCTATCTTTTCTCAGCTATGGAACAAAATTCTCTTGAAAGAATGGAATGCCTCTTCCTCCTAGTGGCCCAGTTATAACACAATCCGATAGCCTACTAGTGGTTAATATTGACTACATCAAATCTTAATTAGAGTTACAATATAAAATCTTCTAGAGTATTTTACATCACAAACATGTGGTTAGCCCCTTTTCCATAAATAATGGGGGTTGATGCAACATCCTCTTGAACTATAGGTGTGAAAATAATAAGGCCAACTTCTAAGTGGTGTAACTTTTGCATACGTACTCTGATTTCCACGCTTCTTGTGTCATTGGAAAGATATTTATGTGTAATAGCATGAAAAGGTGCAAAATTAGGTGGAAAAGCTTTACTCCCCAAAACTTTGTTCTACACCTAAAAGTTCTCCTAGAAGGTTTTAGACCCTATTTCGCCAAACTGGGTATGACTGGTAAAAACGGTCCCATGAGACAATTCCTCCACTTTTTCCACTCCAAATTCATAGAGATGGATGAAAAAAAATATATGATCCAATGCGGATCACACCTCCCCATTTTAAGAGGCTTTTGGTCCCTAAAATCATTACTAGATGAGGTGAGGAAATTTTTCCTCCACCTTCTCTCTAGTGTACCATTTAGCTTTGCCTGGAAGTTGTCCCTTCAACCCAATATCCCAAAGATCATGGTGTCTCTTTCCTGTATTTCTTGACCTCTTTTTCAAAACAATATATCTTGTCAACTCTTCCTAAGTAGACAGTGCCAAATCCTCCACTGAAGGTAGGACATATTCCTCTTCCTCATCTAGCATGGAAGGCTCATAGAATTTCAAATTATCTACATTCACAATTGTGTAAATGCGCATATATGGTGGTAAACTAAGTCGATAGGCATTATCATCCACCTTTTCTAGTATCTCAAAGGGACCATACCTTAGAGCCTTGATTTTCTTACTAGGGCCCTACAACCTCTCCTTCTTCAGCTATAGCCATACTCTGTCTCCCACCTTGAATGATTTCTCTATTATGTACTGATCATGCTTGACTTTATACTTCTTTTGTGACTTCTGCAGTGTTTCTTGTATCTGTAGATGGATCTAACTGATTTTCTCTATAATTTTTGCAGCACTCAAAAAATCTCCTGTAAGATATCCCCTCAACGAATCTCCTGTAAGATATCCCCTCATTCCTCCTTGCTGCCCATATGCAATATTCGAAGGTGAAGGTGGAAAATATCCAAAACAAGTCTCAAATGGGGACTTTCCTGCAGAAGTGTGGACTTCTCTATTATAATAATGTTGTATATATACCACAGTTTCATCCTATGTCTTCAGATGCTTTTGGTTGTATCCCCTTAGGAGTTGCACCAAAGACCTATTGACTACTTATGTCTGCTTATCTATTTGTGGATGGAATGTTGTAGATATATTCAACTTTGTGTCCATATTATCCCACAATGTAGTCCAGAATGCACTGAAAAATCTTGTGTCCCTCTATGAAATGATGCTCTTTGGTATCCCAAAGTGCACCCAAACCTGTCCAAAGAATAAGTTTGTTGCTTCTTCTCTGCCGATGGTATTTTTATAAGGAATTAGAATACACATCTTGCTAAACCTATCAACTACCACGAACAGGTAGTCATGTCCCTTCTTGGTTGTCGGTAAACCTTCCACAAAGTCCATGGAAATTCTTTCCCAAGTATGAGTAGGTACAAGTAAGGGATGATATAGACCTTGTTTCCTATTGCTAGGCTTACTGGTACAACAAAGAATGCATCCTATTACGAACCTAGCTACCTTCTCTTGCATCTTGGGCCAATACACATATTGCTACAAGTTAGCCACAGTCTTTCCTACACCAAAGTTCCCTACAAACCTGGAGGTGTGAGCCTCTCTAATCAGCTTCAAACACTCACCTTTAGGAACACATAACTTATCCAACCTATATAGTAACCCATCCTAGAGATGGTAGTCAATGGTTTTGTCACCATCATGCATATGAATCTGACTCTGAAAACTACTGATACACCTCTTTGAAGTCCTCATCTTCTAAATATGCCTCTTTGTATGCAACATGGGTGAATGTCTTCATGTGCATAAGAATCCCCAAAACTATAATATTTGATGTGGGTGGCCTTGAAATAATATCATCCAATTTGTTTGTGCTTCCCTTCTTATACTTGATCACCAAATGAAATTGCTGTAAAAATCCCATCCACTTGTAATGTCTAGTTTGCTGTAGCTTACTCTAGTCCTGCAAGTACTATAATGGCTGGTGATATGTGTGGATTATTTTCTCCTTTCCCATCATATAATGCTTCCAATTCTTCACACTCTGCATCATGGCATATAACTCCTTATCATAGGTAGGGTAGTTAAGAAATGCCCCATGAAATACTTCAGAATGGTAGAAAACGGGCCTTCATCCTTGCATCAAGACAACTCCCATAGCATACCCAATCGCATTTGTCTCCACTTCAAAGGGCCACTGTAAGTTTGGTAATGCCATAACTAGTGCTTGAATGATCTTCTTCTTTAGCTCCTTGAAAGCATTATGCCAACCTTTTCCCCACTGGAAACTCTTTCCACTTGTTGTTAAGGCGTGGAGCGGAGCTACTATCTCTGAAAATGAGGCTATGAATTTCCTTAGGTACTATGTTTCCCAAATGAAACTCCCAAACTCAAAAACATTAATAGGCACCGACTATTTAATGATGGCTTCCATCTTGGAAGGATCTATCTTCATCTCTCCTCCATCAGTCACATACCCCAAATACACCAAATACTGGTGTGTAAACTCGCACTTCTTGAGATTTGCTAGTTGCCGGTGCTTCTTCAATGATTCTGGCACCTGTGTCAAATGTGAAATATGCTCCTCTTGGGTAGCATTATATACTAGTATATCATCCAGATACACAATAAAAAATGAATCTATAAAAGGGTGCATTATATCATTCATTAATCTCATAAAGATAGCTGGTGCATTAAATAGGGCAAATGGCATAACTAACCACTCATACAAACCTTTTCTAGTTTTGAAGGCGATCTTCCATGTATATTCTTATTTGACTCGAACTTGGTGATATCCAGACTTCAAGTCTAGCTTGGTGAAATACTTTGCTTGCTGCAACTAATCTAGCAGATCGTCTATCCTAGGTAGGGGGTATCTATTCTTGAGCGTGATTTTATTCAACATCCTGTAATCTATACACATCCACCAAGTCCCATCCTTATTTGGTAAAGTGATCATGGGTGACCCACATGGTGATCTAATCGATTGAATGACACCCTGTTCTAGCAGCTATTACAACTGTTTCTTCACCTCACTTGCTTCTATAACAAACTGCCTGTACAACCCAATATTTGGCCATGGGGAGTCTGGAAATAGATGGATCTCATGCTCCACTTCTCTCTTAGGTGGTAACCCTTTAGGATTTCGGAACCCATCATTTTATGCTTGTAACAAATCCTCCAATGGTTGTTTATGTTTCTTAGTACACCCCTCCAGGTATTCCTTGCCTCTTATTAACTCCTCTTCAGACTGACTTTCTGTTAAAAAATATAAAACATACTTCTTGCCGGAACTGATCAATTTCTTGGCTTGGTTGGCACTTACCGGTGAAATTTTTGACTTTCCTTTGTGCACATTGATGATGAACAATTTTCCATCATTGATGAGCTGATATTGGTTATCTCTCCTCATGAATATTGCATCACACATGTACATGTATGGACTCCCAAAAACGACTCCACATACATCAAGGGGAACCACATCCATATTTACTTCATCAAAAAAATCAACACTGATAATAAATCTAATTTTGCACTATTTTGTTACCTTGAACTCTGCATCATTATTTACCCATCCTAGCGGATATGGGTTTGGATGGTCATGAACTTCCAGGCCCAACTTCTTGACCAACTCTTCTTCAATGAGATTCACTTGTGATCCTGAGTCTGCTTCAATGAGATACTATATTATCATCCAAGTCCGAGATGCTTTCAACTTTGTTTCTCACATCAGTGGCCATGAGATTCTTCTTCTTATTATCTTTCTTCTTGTTCTTCGGGATTAGCTCTGGATGCAACTTCCAACACTTCTCCTTTGTATGGTCATCAATGTTGCAGTGGTTGCTAGGATCTTTGCCTTGGTGTGCTGTGGCTGGCATATTTTTATATTTTCCACCTTTTTTCTTCTTCTTCCCCTCCTTATACGCTTATTTTTGCTCCTTCTACCTCAATCCACTTGATTGTGCTCTCTTTAGGTCTATGTTCTCCAGGTACTGTGCCTATACACAAGTCTCGTCCAATGATTTGTGGTTGAAAATCATCACTTGCTCACATAGATGGTGTTGAAAACCCCCCAAATATTTGACCAGTACATCTAAGTTCTTTAGATAGATACCCAACATTATAGCTATCTTTGAGAATTCTATGGTCTACTCCTACACGCTTTGGCCTCACTTTTGCCTAAAGTAATGCCACAGGATCCTCTAGTACTCCACGTACCTAGTGGATAAAACTATGACTTAATGAGGGTTTTGAAATCCCCCCATTTAGTCACTAGATGTTATCCCTCCAACCTAAGGGTTTTTGTGTGGCTCTCCCACCAAGTCAATGCATGGCCCTCTAATTCTAGCTGTGAAAATGAGATCGTTTTCCCTTCCTTGATCTGATGGACATTGAAATAAAATTCTAGTTACTGCAACCAGTGGTTTAGCTTCAAAGCGTCGATCTCACCATGGTATGTTTTGATATCGATTTTTGCTTCCATTTTGAATAAGGATTGTGATTGGTTCATGACACTCGAACTCGGTTGATCTTTTTTGGGTCCTTTCTACGACTAATTCTCCATTTATCCCCAATATTCTGATCCCCATTCTAATTTTTCCTTTGCATTCAAACCCCATATTCTCCAAATATCCCTAGCTTATTTCTTAGAGCCTCCATGGGGAGGTTTACATTGCGGTTTATATCCTTGACTTGTTGTTCGCGCCGTTAAAACTGCACCTCTACAAGATTACAAGGTTCATTTATAGATTCGTTGCCCATGATTAGGGTTTTATGATTTTTCATCTAACCGATCTAGATCCCTGCACTCTCCACAAAATACCCAAAGAAGCCTTCTCTGATACCAACTGATCTATAAACTGTCATGGATATTCCACTAGATAGTTCGTCACAACAAATCTAATAATATTATATTATAACTCTAAAAGTTCTACAATATTACAATGTATTAAACTTTAAGATATGTGTATTTAACTGTAATTAGTGCATGCATGCGAATAGAAATTATGTAGAAAAGTAGAGAATGAAAAAATAAGCTCATACACATATAAGACACACGATATGCTCTCTGGGAAACCCTTTTAGGAGAAAAGGCAGCTGGAAGGGGAAGCCGCTTTGCTCTCTTTGTCTGTCTGGAAATATGGATGTGGGTACAAAGAAGTAATTCCTGTGGCCCATGGGATGCTATAGTGCACAAATCCACTCTGTATGCTCTACCTGCTATCTCTCCTGGCTATATTTTCTTAGCTATGGAACAAAATTCTCTCGAAAGAATGGAATGCCTCTTCCTCCTAATGGCCCAGTTATAACACAACCTGATAGCCTACTAGTAGCTAATTTTGACTACATCAACTCTTAACTAGAGTTACAATATAAATGCTTTCTAGAGTCTTTTACATCAAAACACATGGCAAGCCCATTATCCATAAATAATGGGGGTTGACAATGCATCCTCTCAAACTATAGTTGTGAAAATAGGAAGGGCAACTTCTTAGTGGCATAACTTTTGCATATAGACTCCGATTGACACGTTTCTTGTGCCGTTGGAAAGATCTTTGTGTGTAGTATAACATAAAACGTTATGAGCCAAAGAGACAATTTTTTACCCCCAAAAAACATCATTTGATGTCTCAAAACGCTCCTAGAAGGTTTTAGACCATGTTTCGCCAAACTGAGTCCCGCTAGTAAAATAGTCCCATGAGTTGATTCCTCCACTTTTTCCACTCCAAATGCATCGATATGGATGAAAAACAATATAATGATCCAATTCGGATCACACCTCCCCATTTTGAGAGGATTTTTGTCCCTAAAAGCTTTAGTAAACAAGGTGAGGAAAATTTTCCTCGACCTTCTCTTTGGTTTACCATTTAGCTTTGTCTAGAAGTTGTCCCTTCAACACATTCTTCCAAAGTTCATGCTGCCCATGTCTTTTATTTGTGGAACTCTTCTATAAACTGTATCTTTTGTCAATTCTGCTTGAGTGTCTGGTGCTAAATCCTCCATAGAAGGTAGGACTTGTTCCTCTTTGTGATCGAACATAGAAGGCTCATAGGGTTTCAAATTCTCTACATTCACAACTGAGTAAATGCGCATATATGGTGGTAAACTAAGTCAATAGGAATTATCACCCACCTTCTCTTGTATCTCAAAGGGTCCATACCTTAGAGCCTTGATTTTCTTATTAGGCCCCTACAAAGTCTCCTTCTTCAACTGTACCCATACTCTGTCTCCCACCTTGAATGATTTATCCATTCTATCTTGATCATGCCTGGCCTTATACTTCTCCTGTGACTTTTGCAGTGTTTCTTGTACTTGTAGATGGATTCACTTGATCTTCTCTATAGATTTTTCAGCCCTCAAATCATCTCTTGTAAGATATTCCCTCACTCCTCCTTGTTTCCCATATGCAATATCCAAGGGTGAAGGTGGAAAATATCGAAAACAAGTATCAAATGGGGACTTTCTTGTAGAAGTGTGGATTGCTATGTTATAAGAATGTTGTAAATACCAGATTTTCATTCTATGTCTTCAGATTCTTCTGGTTGTATCCCCTTAAGAGCTACACCAAAGTCTTGTTGACTACTTTTGTCTGCCCATCTATCTATGGATGGAATGTTGTAGATATCTTCAACTTTGTGTCCATATTCTCCCAGAGTGTAGTCCAGAATGCATTGAGAAATCTTGTGTCCCTCTCTGAAATGATTGTCCTTGGTATTCTAAAGTGCTCCCAGACCTATCAAAAGAATAAGTTTGTTGCTTCTTTTCTTTTGATGGTCTTTTTACAAGGCATCAAAACACACATCATGTTGAACCTATCAACTACTATGAACTAGTAGTGATGTCCCTTCCTGGTTGTCGGTAAACCTCCCACAAAGTTCATGGAAATGTTTTCCCAAGGACAAGTAGGTATAGGTAAGGAACGATATAGACCTTGTTTCATGTCGCTAGGCTTGTTGGTACGACAAAGCATGCATCACCTTATGAATCTAGCTACCTTCTCTTGCATCTTGGGCCAATACACATATCGTTGCAAGTTATCCATGGTCTTCCTGACACCAAAGTGCCCTGCAGCCTTGGAGGTGTGAGCCTCTCTAATAAGCTGCAAACACTCACCTTTAAGAACGCATAGCTTATACAACATGTAAAGTAAACCATCCTAGAGATGGTAGTGAATGGTGTTGTTTCCATCATGCACATGACTCTGACTTTGCAACTGTTGATACACCTCCTTGAAGTCCTCATCTTCTGAATATGCCTCTCTGTATGCATCATGGGTGAATAGCTCCATGTGCATAAGAGTTCCCAAAGCTGTAATATTTTATGTGGGTAGAATTGAAAGCATATCGACCAACTTATTTATTTTTCCCTTCTTATACTTGATCACCAATTGAAACTATTGTAAAAACCCCATCCACTTGTAATGCTTGGTCTTCTGTAGCTTACTATAGGCCTACGAGTAACGTAACGACTGGTGATATGTGTGGATTATTGTCTCCTTTTCCATCAGATAATGCTTCCACTTATTCACAAATTACACCATGGCATAAAGCTCCTTATCATAGTTAGGGTAGTTAAGAACTGCCCCATGAAATGCTTCTGAATGGTAGCAAATGAGCCTTCCTCCTTGCATCAAGACAACTCCCATAGTAGCACTCGCATCTATCTCCACTTCAAAGGGCCGCTGCAAGTTTGGTAATTCCAGAACTGGTGCTTGACTGATCTTATTGTTTAGCTCCTCGAAAGCCTTCTACTGACGTTTTCCCCACTGGAAACCCTTGCCACAACTCTTGCTACTTGCTATTATGGTGTGGAGCGGTGTTGCTACCGTTGAAAACAATGTTATGAATTTCCTCAGGTACTGTGTTGTGCCAATGAAAATCTTGACCTGAGAAACATTAGTAGGCACTCACCATTTCATGATGGCCTCCATCTTAAAAGGATCTATCTTCAGCTCTCCTCCACTGATCACATATCCTAGATACACCAAATACTGTTGCGCAAACTCACACTTCTTGAGATTTTCTAGCAATTGATGCTTCTTCAATGTTTCCATCACCTGTGTAAATGTCAAATATGCTCCTCCTAGGTAGCTATATACTAGTATATCATCTAGATAGACAATAACAAATGAATCTATAAAAGGGCATAGTATATCATTCATTAATCTCATAAACATAGATGGTGCATTACATAGGCCAAATGACATAACAAATCACTCATAAAAACCTTTCCTAGTTTTGAAGGTGGTCTTCCATGTATCTTCTTCTTTGGCTCGAACTTGGTGATATCTAGACTTCAAGTCCAGTTTGGTGAAATACTTTTCCTGCTGCAACTGATCTAGTAGATCGTCAATCCTGGGTAGGGGTTATCTGTTCTTGAGCGTGATTTTATTCAACACCCTGTAATCTATACACATCCACCAAGTCCCATCCTTCTTTGGCACATTGATGACGGGTGACCCACATGGTGATGTACTCAGTCGAATGAAACCCTGTTCTAGCAGTTGGTACAACTGTATCTTTACCTCACTTTCTTATATAATAGACTTCTTGTACAACCCAATATTTGGCAATGGGGAGTTTGGAAATAGATGGATCTCATGCTCCACTTCTCTCTTAGGTGGTAACCCTTTGGGATTTTGGAACACATCGTTGTATTATGGTAACAACTCTTCCAATTGTTGTTTATGTTTCTTAGTACACCCTTCCAGGGATGCGTTGCCTCTTATTGACTCCTCTTTAGACTGACTTTCTCTTAAAAATTATAAAACATACTTATTGCTGGAACTGATCAATTTCTTGGCTTAGTTGGCACTTACCGGTGAAATTTTTGACTTGCCTTTTTGCACGTTAATGATGAACAATTTCCATCATTGTTGAGCTGATACTGGTTAGCTCTCCTCATGAATATTGCATCACTTATGTACATGTATGGAATCCGAAACACGACTCCACATACATCAAGGGGAACCACATCTAGATTTACTTCATCAATAAAATCAACACTGATAAAAAATTTAATTTTGCACTATTTTGTTACCTTGAACTCTGTGTCCTTATTTACCCATCCCAGTGGATATGGGTTTGGATGGTCATGAACTTCCAACCCAAACTTCTTAACCAACTCTACTTCAATGAGATTTGCTTGTGATCCTGAGTTAAACATAACACCAATCTTTGTCTTCTTGAATTGTATCTTTATATGGAAGAGTTTGGTCATTTCTTTCTCTTCATGTTGCTGAAGGCTACTCAAATTCACCTCCTTCTGCAGTAATGTACACACGATATTATCATCCAAGTCCGAGATGCTTTCAACTTGGTTGCTCAAATCAGTGTCCATGAGATTCTTCTTCTCATTATCTTTCTTCTTGTACTTTGGGTTTAGCTCTAGATGTAACATCCAACACTTCTCCTCTGTATGGTCATAAATGTTGCAGTGGTTGCTAGGAACTTTGCCCTGGTGTGTTGTGGCTAGCATATTTTTATATTTTCCCCCTTTTTTCTTGTTCTTCCCTTCCTTAGAAGCTTCTTTTTTCTCCTTCTGCCTCAATCCACTTGATTGTGCTCTCTTGAGGCCTATGTTCTCGAGGCACTATGTCTATGCACAAGCCTCGTCCAACGATTTGGGCTTGAACATCATCACTTTCTCATGCAGATGGCAGTGAAAACCCCCCAAATATTTGACCAGTACATATAAGTTCTTTGGATAGATACCCAACATTATAGCCATCTTTGAGAATTCTATGGTCTACTCCTACATGCTTTGGCCCAACATTTTCCTAAAGTAATGCCACATGATCCACTAGTCCTCGACTTACCCAATGGGATAAAACTATGACTTAATGAGGGTTTTGAAATCCCCCCACTTAGTCACTAGAGGTTATCCCTCCAACCTCAGGGTTTCTATGTGGCTCTCCCACCAAGTCAATGCATGGCTCTCTAATTCTAGTTGTGCAAATGATATATTTTTCCCTTCCTTGATCTGATGGACATTGAAATAAAATTCTATTTATTGCAACCGATGGTTTAGCTTAGAAATATCGATCTCATCGTGGTATGTCTTGATATCGATTTTTTCTTCCATTTTGAACAAGGATTGTGATTGGTTCACGACACTCGAACTTGGTTGATCTTTTTCGGGTCCTTTCTATGAATAATTCTCCATTTATCCCCAATATTCTGATCCCCATTCTAATTTTTCCTTTGCATTCAAACCCCATCTTCTCCAAATATCCCTAGCTTATTTCTTAGAGCCTCCATGGGGAGGTTTACATTGCGGTTTATATCCTTGACTTGTTGCTTGAGCTGCGAAAACTGCACCTCTACAGGATTACAAGGTTCATTTATAGATTCGTTGCCCATGATTAGGGTTTTATAATTTTTCATCTAACCGATCTAGATCCCTACACTCTCCACGAAATACCCAAAGAAACCTTCTCTAATACCAACTGATCTATAAACTATCATGGATATTCCACTGGATAGTTCGTCACAATAAATCTAATAATATTATATTATAACTCTAAAAATTCTACAATATTACAGTTTATTAAACTTTAAGATATGTGGATTTAACTGTAATTAGTGCATGCATGCGAATAGAAATTATGCAGAAAAGTAGAGAATGAAAAAATAAGCTCATACACACATAAGACGCATGATATTCTCTCTCGAAAACCCTTTCAGGAGAAAACCCAGCTAGAAGGTGAAGCCACTTTGCTCTCTTTCTCTGTTTGGAAATATGACTGTAGGTACAAAGAAGTAATTCTTGTGGCCCATGGGATGCTATAGTGCACAGATCCACTCTGTGTGATCTACCTCCTATCACTCCTATCTATATTTTCTCAGCTATGGAACAAAATACTCTTGAAATAATGGAATGCCTCTTCCTCCTATTGGCTCAATTATAAGAGAACTTGATATCCTACTAGTGGTTAATTTTGACTACATCAACTCTTAACTAGAGTTACAATATAGACACCTTCTAGAGTATTTTACATCAAAAACATGTGGCTAGCCCATTATCCATAAATAATAGGGGTTGACAAGGCATCCTCTCGAACTAGAGGTGTGAAAACAGGAAGGTCAACTTCTAAGTGGCATAACTTTTGCATATGGACTCCGATTGACATGTTTCTTACGCCATTGGAAAAATATTTGTGTGTAGTATAATATGAAACATTACACACTAAAGAGACAAAGTTTTACCCCCCAAAATTTTTTTTTGATGTCTCAAAATGCTCCCAGAAGGTTTTAGACCATGTTTCACCAAACTGGGCCCCGCCAGTGAAAACGGTCCCATGAGTTGATTCCTCCACTTTTTCCACTCTAAATGCATCGATATGGATGAAAAACAATATAATGATCCAATTCAGACCACACCTCCCCATTTTGGGAGGATTTTTGTCCCCAAAAGCCTTAGTAAACAAGGTGAGGAATTTTTTCCTCCACCTTCTCTCTAGTTTACCATTTAGCTTTGTATGGAAGTTGTCCCTTCAATGCAATCTTCCAAAGGTCATGCCGCCCATGTCTTTTATTTATAGAACTCTTCTATTAACTATATCTTCGGTCAACTCTACTTGAGCATCTGGTGCCAAATCCTCCACAAAAGATAGGTTCTATTCCTCTTCGTGATCTAACATAGAAGGCTCATAGAGTTTCAAATTCTCTACATTCACGACTAAGTGGATGCGCATTTATGGTCGTAAACTAAGTAGATAGGAATTATCATCTAAATTTTCTTGTATCTCAAAGGGACCATACCTTAGAGCCTTGATTTTCTTATTAGGCCCCTACAAAGTCTCCTTCTTCAACTATACCCATACTCTGTCTCCCACCTTGAATAATTTCTTCGTTCTGTCTTGATCATGCCTCGCCTTATATTTCTCCTATGACTTTTGTAGTGTTTCTTGTACTTGTAGATGGATTCACTTGATCTTATCTATAGATTTTTCAGCCCTAAAATCATCTCCTATAAGATATTCCCTCACTCCTCCTTGTTTCCCATATGCAAGATCTAAAGGTGAAGGTGGGAAATATCCAAAACAAGTCTCAAATGGGGACTTTCTTGTAGAAGTGTGGATTGCTATGTTATAATAATGTTGTATAAATACCATATTTTCATTCCAGGCCTTCAGATTCTTTTGGTTATATCCCCTTAGGAGCTACACCAAAGTCCCGTTGACTACTTATGTCTGCCCATCTATCTGTGGATGGAATGTTATAGATCTCTTCAACTTTGTGTCCATCTTCTCCCACAATGTAGTCCAGATTGCATTGAGAGATCTTGTGGCCCTCTTTGAAATGATTGTCCTTGGTATCCCAAAGTGCACCCGGACCTATCCAAAGAATAAGTTTGTTGCTTCTTGTCTATTGATGGTCTTTTTACAAGGCATCAAAACACACATCTTGTGAACCTGTCAACTAATACGAATGAGTAGTAATGTCCCTTCCTGATTGTCGGTAAACCTCCCATAAAGTCCATGGAAATGATTTCCAGGACAAGTAGGTACAGGTAAGGGACGATATAGACCTTGTTTCATGTTGCTAGGCTTGATGGTACAACAAAGCGTGCATCCTCTTATGAAGCTAGCTACCTGCTCTTGCATCTTGGGCCAATACACATACCACTGCAAGTTATCCAAGGTCTTCCCAACACCGAAGTGCCCTATAGCCTTGGAGGTGTGAGCCTCTCTAATCAGCTACAAACACTCATCTTTAGGAGAAAATAGCTTATACAACATGTAAAGTAACCCATCCTAGAGATGGCAGTGAATGGTGTTGTTGCCATCGTGCACATGAATCTGACTTTGGAACTGCTGATACACCTCCTTGAAGTCCTCATCTTCTGAATATGTCTCTCTGTATGCATCATGGGTGAATGACTCCATGTGCATAAGAGTTCCCAAATTGTAATCTTTGAAGTGGGTGGAATTGAAAGCACATCAACTAATTTTTTTTCCCTTCTTATACTTGATCACCAATTGAAATTGTTGTAAAAACCCCATCCACTTGTAATGCCTAGTTTGTTGTAGCTTACTATAGGCCTACAAGTATGGTAAAGCTTGGTGATATGTGTGGATTATTGTCTCCTTTCCCATTAGACAATGCTTCCACTTTTTCAAAAATTGCAACATGGCATAGAGCTCCTTATCATGGTTAGGGTAGTTAAGAACTGCCCATGAAATGCTTCAGAATGGTAGCAAATGAGCCTTCCTCCTTGCATCAAGACAAGTCCCATAGTAGCACTTGCATCCGTCTCCACTTCAAAGCACCACTGCAAGTTTGGTAATTCCAGAAATGGTGCTGGACTGATCTTCTTCTTTAGCTCCTCGAAAGCTTTTTGCTGACCTTTTCCCCACTGAAAACTCTTGCCACTTGCTGTTATGGGGTGGAGTAGTGTTGCTACCATTGAAAATGATGCTATGAATGTACTTAGGTACTGTGTTGCCCCAATGAAACACTTGACCTCAGAAAATTAGTAGGCACTCACCATTTCATGATGGCATCCATCTTGAAATGATCTATCTTCAACTCTCCTCCACTGATCACATACCCCAGATACACCAAACACTATTGCACAAACTCACACTTCTCAAGATTTTCTAGCAGCTGGTGCTTCTTAAATGTTTCCAACACCTGCCTCAAATGTGAAATGTGCTTCTCCTAGGTAGCACTATATACTAGTATATCATCCAGGTAGACAATAACAAATGAATCTATAAAAGGGCATAGTATATAATTCATTAATCTCATAAATGTAGATGGCGCATTACATAGGTCAAATGACATAACTAATCACTCATAAAAACCTTTCCTAGTTTTGTAGGTGGTCTTCCATGTATCTTCTTCTTTGACTCAAACCTAGTGATATCTAGACTTTAAGTCTAGTTTAGTGAAATAATTTGCTTGTTGCAACTGATCTAGCAGATCGTTAATACTAGGCAGGGGGTATCTTTTATTGAGCGTGATTTTATTCAACACCCTATAATCTATACACATCCACCAAGTCCCATCCTTCTTTGGCACATTGATGATGGGTGACCCACATGGCGATGTACTCAGTCGAATGAAGCCCTATTCCAACAACTGCTACAATTGTTTCTTTACCTCACTTGCTTCTATAATATACTTCTTGTACAACCCAATATTTGGAAATGGGGAGTCTGGAAATAGATGGATCTTGTGCTCCACTTCTCTTATAGGTGGTAAGTGTTAGCCTTGTTGGCAAATGGCCCAAAAATGGATCCAAATATGCCCCAAAGTCTCTAAATTTGCTTAAAATCATGCAAATGGATCCAAATATGCTCCAAAGCACTCTCAAAGTCTTCAAAAGTGTTTAAGATCATCCAATGATAAAAAAAAACGTGGGAGGAGAGCCATTAAAAGGGCGGAAATACACTATCGGTAGGCAAAAAACACTTGAAAACCATAAAAACCCATGTATCAGAGACTTAAACTCAAGAAAGCACAACAGTCATTAGATCTGGCCGATCAATAGCCTAGATCTAAGTGGCAATTTGCAATCGAAACAAGCAGGCAACTGCAATTGGCGCAAGACACCCCCAATCAGCGATTGCCGATGATCGGATCGGCGGGTCACTATCGGTGGGTCGCATCGATGGAGGTATCGATGTAGACAATATAGAATGAGCGATTCTGATCGACGATTAAACGTGGATCATCAATCTCATATGCAGATTGATGGCCCACATCACATTGATGGATTGCAATCGGGGAAACCAAGGGGCAGAGCCTTTACACCCTCATGTGTGTGATGCGATCATGCGTACCCGACGACATTATAAGTGTTATGTTATAATATTTCAGGTTCGTGGGTAAGCCTGTTTTAATTCATTTTGGTGTATTTTCGTTATATAATGAAATATAAAGGGAGCACAAGGCACCGCCGATTGCGATGAAGCTCGGACCTGAAAGGGTCCGAGAAGTGAAATATATAATAGTTGAAGTCCACCAAAGGCCAATTTTCATGTATTTCCCATGTTTTTCAAGTATTCCAAAATACCAAGGGAACAAAGGGACTAGGTCATCTGTGATAGGTGACAATGACCCAAAGGGTGGACCCGATAGGGGAATAAACCATTTTTGAGGACTTTTGAAGTCCGAAAAGGATAGAGATGGGCGGGATTTTCACAATGTTGCTATGTTTTCTGTGTAAACCAGAAAACAGTCACTCTAAGCCTTTAAAGGGAAAACATAGGCTTGAATAGCCATTTCAAGACAGAGACAGAAGGCTAGAAGGGGAAAGGTGACTGCCCAGCATGCGCAGCTCACCCCAAACTGAAACAGTAGTCTTGAAGTAGCCCAGTGCAACAAAACATGCACAACTTACCTAAAACAAATAGAAACATCATGGGGCATTGACAATGCTCATCCCAAAAATAGCAGAATCGATTATGGGGCATCTCTGGCATGAGAGAGCTCCTAGACAGTGCATCAAACTACCTGAAGGTGGTAATTCCTATGTGAGAAGGAGAAAACCTCCAAGCCATGCTTGCCCATTTAGGGAATCAAACATTTAAGGGACAGAGAAGATAGATTAAGGTTCCGAGCCTTTGAGAGCTCAAGAGCATTGTAAAATGCCTATAAAAGGATGGAAACTAAATGTAACAAGGGTTCAACTTCTAGAGACTATTGAGACTTTGATACTCAAGCTTCTCATCTTCATTCATTAGTAATACACGCTTCTTTTTGATGTTATATGTTCAATGTCCATTTTCTCTTATTCTCTAAGCTTGCACTTGAACAAGTTGTTCATGTTTCTTTTGTGTCTAATGCCATATAACTGTCATCTTATCTATGTGTTGATAAATTAGATTTGCAAGCTTCTTTATTGTCTATAGCTAGCCATTCATATGTGGTTATATATGCATCTGCCGGTACAGTCAGTATTCTCATTTGCTGCCTATAGCTAGCCATTCATATGTGTTTATATATGAATCTGCCGGTATGGTTAGTATTCTCCATCTATTCATTGAATCTACAAACTATTGAGCATTAGTGGTCTAAAGCCTGGTAAGCTGAAGGTGTTCATGCATGTCTTGAGTAAAAACATAGTTTAAATAGTTATTTGGCTTGATCTAAACCATCATTCATTCCAATAGTTTAGAGAACAATATTGAAGATTATATGTTACCAGGCATCTCCGAGCTGCAACCTAGGAGAGTTTCCTGGAGTGATAACATAATTGGCACCATTGTTGGGGAGAGGAAACTGAAGCTCAGCTTCCCTAGGAGACGACATAGATCTGGCTTTGATGATAGATAAAGTTTGGGCACTTTTTTGGTTGTAATAATCTATTTGGTGACTTTACTAGAGGCCGAACCTCTTGGCGAGTCCACTTCATAGTTCTTGCTCAGTTTGTGAGGCATACTCGGAGAAATCCTCAGAAGTCACTAGCTGACCTAGTACCTGACCCTGAAAAAATCATCAAAGAAAGAAAGGCATTGTAGAAAGGAGCATTAGGTTCAGGTAAACCTAAAAAATCTCCTATATCCCTTCAAGAAAATCTTGTAATAGAACAAATACATGTTGAGAGTATAACATCTAATACTAGCAGTGAAGAAAAAATCTCAGAGATTCATAAAGCTCTTCATTCTTTAGGTTCTCCTTTTGTTGTAAGCCCAAAGGAAACCTCACCTCCTATCCATCATACTCCTTTAGTGTTATCAGTCACTCCTCAACCCTCTATCATTCAGACTACCAATACTCTTTTAGACACCATAGCTATGGTAGGTCCACAAGCACCTACCAAAATGGAAAGAATCATAGCTGCTAGGTATGGACCTCTAATACTGCCCACTTCTTTGAATTCCATGCCTACTGGAGAATATCAGAAGTATATGCCTATGTTCACTGGGATTAAAGGTGTTACAACTGAAGAATACCTTGAGTCATTCTATAGCTATGCTGATAACCTGGACATTAGTGAGGATGATGTCTGGATGAAAGTCTTTATCCAAAGCCTATATGGAGAGGCTAGAAAATGGTTTAGAGAATTGACCCCAAGATCTATAGTAGACATTGAGGCTTTAGATGATGCATTCCTAAAGCATTGGGGGGATAAGGAGGATCTCCTTTACTACCACACTGAGTTTCGGAACTTAAAGAGGGAGAATGGTGAGTTGCTATTTGATTTTAATAAGAGGTTTACCCACATGTACAACAAGATACCAGCTAAACTAAAACCCACCACTACCTTTGCTAAACTCACCCATGCCAGTGCTTTTGATTCTAACTTCTATCTACTATTGAGGAAGAGATGTGCTACTTTGGCTAATATGCAGGATCCAACCTTGGAAGTAGAATCAAACATCATGGCTACAAAGAAGCTCAAGGGAAATGTTGATAGAAGGAGTCAGAGGGGTGAGTCTTCATCATCTTGAGATCCCAAGATAGATAAAATGACTAAGATGATAGAGTCATTAGCCTCTGAAATCTCCAAATTAAAAGTTGAGTAGCACTTTGGGAAAGGAAGAGTTCCTCCAAATCCATATAGAAGAGCTAATGAGTAGTTGTAGATCTAGAAAAGAAGCAAAGATACCAATGAAAACCAAAGGGTAAAGACCCCTTTTCAGAACGCAGTCATGGAGGAAGAGGAGTTTGAAGAAGATGATGAGATCCATTGTCTTGAAGACAAAGGCAATGCCTCCCTTTTTACCTCAGCTGCCTGTGAAAAGTCATTATTTAATGGCCATATTAACCAAGAATGGGATGGGGAAGCTGTTCTGCAAACTGAATATTAGCACAGATATAATATGAGGTCGAAGATGAATAATGCCAAGGAAACTCTTGTTCAAAGAACTGCTATCCTTGTTGTACAACAAGCTAATAAACAAAAGCGACCAGCAGTTGATCCTGTCATCCTCAAAGCTCTAGCTCACGAGGTAAGAGGCCTTGACAAGTCTCCTTCTCCTTTCAGTTTTCAATCAGAAATTCAGAAGCTAAGAATACCTATACCTCTGATTGAGCACTAGTAAAGAATGAGTCCTTCAAGAAATCTATCCTTGAGTCTCTTGAGCCTAATGCCATCCAACCCTCCACTGAATATGTAAATATGCAAGATGACCAACCAGTTGTTGTTCTCATCCCAGTGATTGAAAATTGTGAGGATAGCTCTCCATCATTCTATGACTGTCTGACTATTCATGATAAAGCCCTTCATAACTACCTTCTAGACACTGGAGCCAGCCATAATCTAATGCCCAAGGCTGCCATGGATGATCTGGGTCTTAACATTACCAAGCCTTATCATGACCTATTTTCTTTTGACTCTAGAAAAGTGAAATGCCTGGGATTAATCAAGGACCTAGCCATCACTTTGTCTCAGCTTCCCATGAAGAGCATGATGATGGATATCGTGGTAGTAGATGTACCCCCAAGTTTGGCATGTTACTTTCCAGAGGTTGGATCAAGAGGTTAGGCGGATCATTACAAAATGATCTGTCCTATGCTGCTGTCCCAGTTTTTGGAGGTGAGAGCAAGAAACTATACAGAGAAGCTCAGTTGGCTTATATCATCAGTGATGAAATGAATCCCACTAATCATCCCATCTATGCTGTCGACACTGATTTTGGAGCTTGTATCCTATAGATTGAAGAATCTCAGCTAGCCTCCACGCAACTTAAGAAACCAATTTGCCAGATCACAGGGGAAGAAGGCCCACAGATTTGGGACATGTTCTTTGAAGGAGCTTGTTCTAAAGAAGCTGCAGAAGCAGGTGTAGTCCTTGTGTCCCCCACAAAGGAATACATTGATTCATCTTTTATATTAACTTTTTAGGTCACAAATGACATAGTAGAGTATGAATCAAACCTTATCATTCAGCAAGTGTACAAAACCTTCCAAACAAAACATCCAAGGCTGAAAGCATACAAAGAGGAGGTAAAATATAGACCATCTCTACCTGATAATATCAAATGTTGGAAAGTTTTTTAAGTAGATGATCAAATTAATAGGCCTTTGCAAGTCTTTGATGATTTTTCTGATATGCACATTGAGCAAGAGAAAGAAACCTTTTATAGAAAGATAAAAAGGATTAATTTTCAGTTTGGTGACTATTTTCTCAAAAGGGATGCATTAAAGGAAGGAGGAGATGTTTTTGATGGCCTAGTTAATGGGCTGTTCTTCAAACTTTATTTCAGTTAAGGCTTTCAAGCCTTGGTATTGTAAATATGTTTTTTCAAGTTTTTATTTCTTTCTAAATAGACTCCATGCCCAATTCAACACTAGGAGGAAGATTTGATCTTGTTTTTTATAGGAAAGGCATTGTTCTTTAGTTCTTGAAACCTCATAGGGAGGCTTTCATCCCCAGAAGGAGCCAGTGTTAGCCTTGTTCGCAAATGGCCCAAAAATGGATCCAAATATGCCCCAAAGTCTCCAAATTTTCTTAAAATCATGCAACTGGATCCAAATATGCTCCAAAGCACTCACAAAGTCTTCAAAAGTGCTTAAGATCATCCAAATATTGAAACAAGCACGGGAGGAGAGCCCTTAAAAGGGCAGAAATACACTATCGGGAGGCAAAAAACACTTGAAAACCATAAAACCCAATGTATTAGAGGCTTAAACTCAAGAAAGCACAACAACCATTAGATCTAGCCGATTAGCGACCCAGATCTAAGCGGTAAGTTTCAATTAGAACAAGCAGGCAGTGGCAATCGGCGCAAGACACTGCCGATCAGTGATCGCCAATGATCAGATTAGCGGGTCGCTATCGGCAGGTCGCATGGGCGGAGGTATCAACGCAGACAGTATAGAATGAGTGATTGTGATAAACGACTAAACATGGATAGTCGATCGCGCGCGCAGATCGACAACCCACATCTAATCAGTGGATCGTAATTGGGGAAACCAAGGGGCAAAGCCTTTACACCTTCATGTTTGCGATGCGATGATGTGGACCCGATAGCATTATAAGTGTTATGTTATAATATTTCAGGTCCGCGGGTAAGCCTGTTTTAATGCATTTTGGTGTATTTTCTTTATATAACAAAATACAAAGGGAGCATAGGGCAGCGCCGATTGCGATGAAGCCTGGACCCGAAAGGGTCCATGAGGTGAAATATATAATATTTGAAGTCCGCCAAAGGCTAATTTTCATGTATTTCCCATGTTTTTTAAGTATTCCAAAATACAAAGGGAACAAAGGGACCAGGCCATATGTGATAGGCGATAGCGACCCAAAGGGTGGACCCGATAGGGGAATAAACCATTTTTGAGGACTTTTGAAGTCCGAAAGGGACAAAGATGGGTGGGATTTTCACAATGTTGTTGTGTTTTCTATATTAAATAGAAAATAGTCACTCTAAGCCTTTAAAGGGAAAACAGAGGCCTGAATAGCCATTTCAAGACAAAAACAGAGGTTGGAAGGGGAAAGGTGACAACCTAGCACGTGCAACTCACCCCAAACCAATAAAGAAGTCATGGAGAAGCCCAACGCAACACAACACACACAACTTGCCCTAAAAAAATAGAAACATCATGGGGCATTAATAGTGCTCAGCGCAAAAACAACAGAATCGATTATGGGGCATCCTGGCATGAGAGAGCTCCCATACAACGCATCAAACTACCTGAAGGTGGTCATTCCTTTGTGAGAAGGAGAAAACCTCCAAGCCATGCTTGCCCATTTAGGGAATCAAATAGTTAAGGGACAGAGAGGATAGATTAAGACTCCGAGCCTTTGAGAGCTCAAGAGCATTGTAAAAGTCCTATAAAAGGCTGGAAACTAAAAGTAACAAGAGTTCAACTTCTGGAGACTATTGAGACTTTGCTACTCAAGCTTCTCATCTTCATTCATTAGTAATACAATCTTATTTTGCTGTTATATGTTCAATGTCCATTTTCTCTTCTGCTCTAAGCTTTCACTTGAACAAGTCGTTCATGTTTCTTTTGTGTCTAAAGCCAGATAACTATCATCTTATCTCTGCGTTGATGAATTAGATTTGCAAGCTTCTTTACTGTCTGTAGCTAGCCATTCATATGTGGTTATATATGCATCTGTAAGTACAGTCAATATTCTCATTTGCTGCCTGTAGCTAGCCATTCATATGTGTTTATATATGCATCTACTGGTATGGTCAGTATTCTCCATCTATTCATTGAATCTACAAACTATTGAGCATTAGTGGTCTAAAGCCTTGTAAGCTGAGGGTGTTCATGCATGTCTTGAGGAAAAACATAGTTTAAATGGTTATTTGGCTTGATCCAAACCATCATTCATTCCAATAGTTCAGAGAACAATATTGAAGATTATATGTTACCAAGCATCTCCGAGCTGCAACCTAGGAGAGTTTCCTGGAGTCATAACAGTAACCCTATAGGATTTCGGAACACATCGTTGTATTATTGTAACAACTCCTCCAATTGTTGTTTATTTTTCTTAGTACACCCCTCCAGGGATGCCTTGCCTCTTATTGACTCCTCTTCAAACTAACTTTCTCTTAAAAAATATAAAGCACACTTCTTGTTGGAATTGATCAACTTCTTGGTTTGGTTGGCACTTACCAGTGAAGTTTTCGAATTGCCTTTGTGCAAGTTGATGATGAACTATTTTCTATCCTTGATGAATCGGTATTGGTTAGATCTCCTCATGAATATTACATCACACATGTATATATATGGAATTCCAAACACATCTCCACATACATCAAGGGGAACCACATCCATATTTGCTTCATAATAAGATCAAAATTGATAGCAAATCTAATTTTGCACTATTTTGTTACCTTCAGCTCTACATCCTTATTTACCCATCCCAGTGGATATGGGTTTGAATGGTCATGAACTTCCATCCCCAAATTCTTGAACATCTTTACTGTAATGAGAATCACATGTGATCTTGAGTGAAATAGAGCATCAATATTTGTCTTCTTGACCTATATCTTTATATGGAAGAATTTGGTCATTTCTTTCTCTTCCTATTGCTGAAGGCTACTCATATTCACCTTCTTCTGCACTGATGTACAAAATATATTATCATCCACATCCAAGCTTCTTTCAAGTTGGTTGCTCGAATTAGTAACCATGAGATTCTTCTTATTATTATCTTTCTTGTTGTTCTTCGAGTTTATCTCTGGATGCAACTTCCAACACTTCTCCTCTGTATGGCCATCAATGTTGTAGTGGTTGCTAGGATCTTTTCATTGGTGTGTTGTGGCTTCCATCATTTTATCTTTCCTCCTTTTTGTTTCTTCTTCCCCTCCTTAGAAGCTTCTTATTTCTCCTTTTGCTTTGATCCACTTGATTGTGCTCTCTTAAGGCCTATGTTCTCTAGGGACTTTGCCTATACACAAGCCTCATCCACTGATTTGGGCTTAAACAACATCACTTTCTCATGTAGATGATGATATAAACTCCTCAAATACTTGAGGAGTACATATGGGTTCTTTGGAGAGATACAAATAATTATAGCCTTCTTTCTGAATTTTTTGGTGTGCTCCTGTACGTTTTGGCCTAACTTTTTCCTAAAGTAATGCCACCGTATACACTGGGCCTCTAGGTACTCAATGGGATAAAAATGTGACTTAATGAGGGTTTTGAGATCCCCCCACTTAGTCATTAGAGGTTCTCCCCCCAACCTCAGGGTTTCTGTGTGGATCTCCCACCAAGTTAGTGCATGTCCCTCTAATTTCAGCAGCATGAATGAGATCTTTTTCCCTTCCTCAATCTGATGGATGTTGAAATAAACTTCCAGTTGATGCAACCAATGGTTCAGCTTTAGATCATTGATCTCACCATGGTACAACTTGATATTGATTTTTTCTTCCATTTTGAATAGAGACTGTGATTCGTTCACGACTCTCGAACTGGGTTGATCTTTTTCGAGTCCTTTCTTTGACTGGTTCTCCATTTCTCCCCGATCTTCTAATCTCTGTTTTGTTTTTTCCTCTACATTCGAACCCCCATATTCTCCAAATATCCCCAACTTATTGCATAGGGATTCCATGACAAGGTTTACATTGTGGTTTATATCTGCGATTTGTTGTTTGAGCCGTGAAAACCTCATCTCTACAGGATCATGAGGTTTGATTATAGATTTGTCGCCCATGATTAGGGTTTTACAATTTTTGGCCCCACCAATATCGATCACTATAATCTCAACAGAATACCTAAAGAAACCCGCTTTGATACTAAATGATCTGTAAACTCCCGTGGATATTCCACTAGACAGTTCGTGACAACAGATATAATAATATTATATTAAAACTCTAAAAATTTGGCACTATTACAATTTATTAAACTTTGATATCCATGGATTTAATTGTAAAGTAGAGAACAAAAAAATAATCTCACAAACGCATAAGACACAAGATATACTCTACGGGAAACTCTTTCAGGAGAAAACCCAATTGGAAGGTGAGGCCTCTTCGTCTTTTTCTCTGTCTAGAAATATGGATGCAAGTACAAAGAAGTAATTCTTGTGGCTTGTGGATTGCTACAGTGCATAGATCTTATATGTGTGCTCTACCTCCTATCTCTCCTAGATATCTTTGCTCAGCTATGGAAAAAAATTCTCTCGAAAGAATGGAATGCCTCTTCCTCCTAGTGGCCCAATTATAACACAACTTGATAACCTACAAGTGGTTAAGTTGATTACATCAATTCTTATCTAGAGTTACAATATAGACTCTTCTAGAGTATTTTACATCACAAACATGTGGCTATCCCCTTTTCCATAAATAATAGGGGCTGACACGACATCCTCCTGAACTATAGGTGTGAAAACAGGAAGGTCAAATTCTGAGTGGCATAAATTTTGCATACAGAATTTAATTGACACACTTCTTACACCATTGGAAATATATTTGTGTGTAGAATAAAATGAAAAGGCGTGGCACTAAAGCGCCAATTTTTACCCCCAAAAAATGTCGTTTGATGCATCAAAATGCCCCTAGAAGGTTTCAGACCCCGTTTCACCAAACTTGGTCTCGTTGGTAAAAATGGTCCCATGAGATGATTCCTCCACGTTTTCCACTCCAAATGCATCAAGATGGATAAAAAAATATAATGATACAATTCGGATTGCAAGAGAAATTATGTCCAACAAAAGGTTTCAAATTTTTCTGAAGCCTCACTAGGAATATAATAAAACTGTGGCCAAACCCAAACAATAGCATGAACATCTCTAGGCTTCCAAGGTTCTTGTTTACACTTGCTATAAAGTTTCCAAGATCTTGTTGTTTCTATCAAGGATATATGTTCAGGGAAAAAATGTCTCTTCTGATAATGTCAAACAAAAGTATTCTCAAATGAACATTGCAAGCAATCCCTTGAGATTTTCTTGAAAACCTTTCTTCCAACATTTAAGGAAATAAAATTTTGACTAAAAACAACAAGAGGTAGCTTAAGAAACATATGGCA
The DNA here is from genome assembly GCA_000404065.3 of Pinus taeda. Taxonomy (NCBI): domain Eukaryota; kingdom Viridiplantae; phylum Streptophyta; class Pinopsida; order Pinales; family Pinaceae; genus Pinus; species Pinus taeda. The sequence continues at coordinate 219,755 of APFE031706396.1, forward strand.
CATTTCTTGTGCTCCAATGCACGATCAACAATAATTTCTACAAGAAACCTTCTTTATGCACATAAAGAATGATCCTCAGAGCCAATAGAATTTGAAATTCTAGTTAACATATGATGATAACTTTCAGACCTTTTTTTTCTTCTTCTTATTTTGATGCATACTTACAATATATTTCAAGACATCATACTGAGAAATAATTGGTTGGAAGTTGACATTTGCATGCCACATTGTTAGAAGTTCAATGTTATGTACATTGAGCCTATCATCATTTCTTGTTGGCTCATATTTTTTTCTTCCTTGATCATATATTGATTCATCACAATGATCCCATGGAGCATTGTACCGACATGTGAGAATAGTGCCCTTTTTCTGCAAACATGAATCTACATTACACTTTGTTAGCCTTTGGATACATTTTAACAATTCTTCATAATCATTATGAGGATTGCAAGAGAAAATCTGATCAGTGTTCAATTGGAAAGGGTCATCATTGAAGCTTCATGGAACCATTATGTTGTGACGATGTATGTCACGTGGATTACATGTAGTTACATATTTGCCAAAAAATCTCTTTGTAAGTTGTACATCATAATCATTTGAATAATAAAGTCTTTCCATGTCAGGAATGCCTTGCAACCATAGGAAACCATGGATATGTGCTAACCTCCATGCTGCCACTCATATCTGAAGAAAATGAAGATATAGTTACTACAAAATATAAATAGAACCACAATAAAAAATTGACAAAGTATATAAAATAAATTAAACAACACAAACCTGTACCAGAAGTCTTTAGCTTTAATATATTTTTGGATAACTTCCCCTTGAAATGTATTGAATCTATGGTGCGTAAATGTGGCAACAATATGAGGGTACTGGATAACATTCTCAATTTTCATACGATCATCATTTAAAGAACGAGAATGTGAATGTACGAGCATTATGTTATACAACTCTAGCAACTTTGTGTCAATTGCACTCAAAGTAAAAAATAAATATGGACATCCCAACTGAGTAATCATGTCAGTCAATTCAACCTGACACTTAGTCTAGTATGCCCTTCTACCTCTCAGAGAAGAACCAAACCACATAAGATGCTCAACCAACTTATTATCAAGTAAATCAAAAAGTTGGTGACACAACTCTTCAATTGTTGTAGGCGAGTTATCATGTAAATGTTTCTTTACAAAAAATGTAGTTGTTTCTTGGCTCTGATATCGCATTATCATGTTCAATATGTAATATAAAAAATGAGGATGGCTTCCAAATCTATGATCATAGTATCTAAGAAGATGTAATGCATACTCATGAAGTTCAACACTACAAATACGTGGTTGTAACCAATCAACATCACCAGTGGAGACAATGTTGGGAATGCCATATCTAATAAACCCTTTGTATTATATTCATTCATTTGAGAGGTTCCAATCAAGGAAAATTTTAAGAATGGAAATTCATCTTAAATTTTAGAATCTTTGGCGAATCTCACTAGTCTGTGATACACAATTTGTAAAATGTTTGGTGATATTTATGTAAAAATATTCAAATTTCTAATAATTGTATATATCCTCTACATAAACTTTTGGTGAATTTTAAGGTAAAATAATTTTATACCATAAAATTTGGGCTAAATGATTTTAGAAAAAATGGAAATTAATGAATCTTTTTTATTGAAAAAAACATGGAAAATTAGCCCACTTGCAAATATTAGCCCTTAAAATTTTCCATGGTTCCAATATTGTGCCAATCCATTTCTTGAACATGTGAAGAATCAACATTATCAATAAATGCTTTAATTTCTTCCACTTCTCTTCGTTGATTTTGTAGGTGAGCAACAAAAGAAGAAGGATGAGAGGGAAAATGCTCAACATGCAACCCTTCATTATTAGTTGCATTGATCTCAGATTCTTCAATATCACAATCAATAAATTTAATCATGGAGGAGACATTTGTTGATCTTTCAGGAAGAGCATTCATTGAATCATAGTCAATTACAACATCTCAATAATATTGATCATGTTGGATTTTAAAAAGCAATGCAACCATCACTCGAGATATTTTGACATAACATTCATAATATTTAGACTGAGCGACTGTCTCCTCACAATTATAAAGTCAATATCTTCAACATGTGAGGGAAGACTTTGTACAATTGTAGAAATATATTGAGGAAAGCTGATTATGTGGCCTCTATACTTATATTTCCCACCTCAATCATGTGTCACTTGCAAAATAGGATTCACATGTGTTATTAACATTTCTTCAACTTGAGTAAGAACTCTTGAAATATGAGGTTTCTCACTAGGATCCATGTTATTATATGGACAAAAACTATGGAAACCTCTTTCATTCTTACATCGTATGCAAACAGGTCCTTCTGAATATATCAAAACCTAGATTCCGAGATACGATTCTTTGCAAATGTGGCACATTTGGAAAACTAACAAGCTATCTATCTTTTCTCAAAATATTTTATGCAATGTAATCATGTTTTCATCAAAATGAATATGATCTCTATCGGTTGGACCATGTTGAGAACCATTTGGAAGAGTAAACTTTCTTCTAAAATGTACTTCATTTTCAACAACATGAGATTCTCTTCCCAAATTTGAAACATGTGGAATGGATTTATGATAGGGCCTTTCCAAATTTATGGTCTACATTTCTCAAACTTGAGAGGATGAAACTGTGTCTTTGTCATAAAATATTTTAAAATTTAATGTCCATCTAATTATAAATGAAAAAATGAAAAAAGAATCAAATGCATTCAAAATTCACATTTGTTTGGTGAAGTGGATGAAGGCTATGAGATGATTGATCTTCGCTTCTAACATCAGTGGATAGAACATTTGGCGAGTTAATTCCTATGCCTCTATTCAAATGAGTTGTTTCCCATTTCAACAAAATAAAATATATTATAAAACTAAATGTCCAACCAATAAAGATTCAAAAATGGAAAACAAATCAAATACATTGACCATTTACATTAGTTTGACAATTGGATGTTTTGGATTCCATTTTTCCAGCCTGATCAGATGAAATAATGTTTTTTCCATAAAAGGCTATAAAATACAATGTCCATCTAACTATAAATGAAAAATGATAAAAATATCTAATGAATTCAACATTTACATTTGTTTGGCGATGTGGGTGAACACTATGAGATGGTTGAAATGAGTTGTGTACTATTTGAATAAAATAAAATATGAAATACAATTCAATGTCCAACCAACTAAAAATTCAAAAAATTAAAAAGAAATCAAATACATTGAAAATTTACATTAATTTGGAAATTTGATCCTTAAGGAGAATTCAGAGGAATGTTATGACATGCTTCATCTTCACTTCTTAGATTAGTAGATGGAACACTTGGGGAGTTAATTTATAGACCTCTATTAAAACAAGTTGTATCCTATTCCAAGAGAAGAAAATACCTTATAAGTTTAGTAAATAAAAAGTTTGTAAATAGAGGAATGTAATAAAACAACCATTATTGCAGCAAAAATCAAAATATCATTGCCTTACCTCCATTTTTCCACGTGAAATGATATCAGGGATGATTGATTTTCTTGGTGGGACAACATTACTTTGAGAAGGGGGATTGGAATATCCAATGTTTCAAGAAACTCACTCCAAATTATCAAACAACTGGCCAATTAAACTATCATTCAAATCATCACATACAATGTCATCATTACCTCCACCATGGATGTTTTGCAACCTTTGGCCTTGCTCAAAACGTGCAATTGTAGAAACATAAGGGTTATGGTGGAAATTTGCATCCATGTTATCAATATGATGTTATTCCTGATTGCAAGATGTTTCCCCAATATTATAAACGTTTTTAGGAGAGCATCGAACAACAAAATTATGTTGACGAAGTGCATATTCTGACAATGAACTATCAATGGGAAATTTCCTTTCCATCATATCATCCATAGTACAATACTTACGAGGAATTAGAAAATAATTTTGAAGAGTGGTTTCACTCTTTCTTATATGATATGTAGCTCTCTTATGCTCATTTTTTGCGTCCTTATTTTGTTGATATTGCAAATGACGAATTTCATTAGACCTGACATGTGATGTTGGTGATAGATTATGTTTTCTTGTATGCTTGGTTGTGCCTTCAGATGACATGTCTACAATGAATAATAACATATTTATTATGGAACCATAAACATGGAACATATCATATATCTAATATAAAAGACACAAAAGAATGAAATTTTGGAACCACATAAAAACATGAAAAATGTATATGGTCTTTTTCCAATCATAGAAACTTATCAAAATGTATAAGGATTTTTCCAAATGGCTAAAAACAAAAATGGCTTTTTCCAAATGGCTAAAACAAAAAAGGCTAAATTTTCTTGTTTCATATTAGAATCATAATGGGAAACCCACACAATTGGAACACAATACTATAAGAATTATATGACTTGGAAGTATATCTAAATATTTGGAACTATATACTATCAAAATATAAATGTAAATATTAAAATGTACATAAAGATATACCATTGTTTGAGAATTAATGAGAAAAAATAATACTAATAACATGTATAACATAACTCGTAGTAATTATAATTACAAAAAAAAGAAAAATGCCTAACATCCAAACACATTTACATGTAACTAAGAAAACTTAAAGGGATATAATATGAAATATTTTCTAGCAAATTGCAATGGGATTAAATATCCAACATTTGATACATACACATATTCTTGAATTTTTAGCGGGAGACATATAAATATCCATAAAATCATAATTTTAAAGTATTAACATATAGACCCAAAGTATGTAAAGTCAAAAAATGGAAATATTTTCCACAACCATAGAGAGTATATAAAATGAAAATATTTATAAGAACTCTTAACACGCCTAAGAGCCTAAGGATCCATATCCATATCTAATGGTGGAATCTCATCAATAGAATCCAAGAGGAAGAAATTGCAGAAACATTTCCATACTCAATCAAATCATTGCAATCCTGCAACGTTGGATACCAAAACTGATTAGTTGAATTATCAATATCTGTTGGAAAACAGAGGCCAATCATCCTGCCATATAATATGAAAGGAACTTCACTGTAGTTGCACATAAGAACAACATCATGGACTGTTTGAAATGGAAGATAACCAGGACATTTTCTTTTTATATATGTAGAAATTTATACCACAAGTTCCATTTGAATCCCCAATCATCCTCAAAGTAGTCAATTCTTCGTTCAACACACGGTTGACCAAATTGGAAATTATCTAATTCTTCAATTGACCATACAAAAGTGGAGCCATCATTGACAAGGAATATCAACTGATTCCTGTATATTCTTAATGACATCCATTGTATGTCAATTATTGGAACAAATAAAAAAAACCCATTTATTTTTTATTACATAAAACTAGTAGCTTGTAGACCCATATCAAGGATAATCTTCACACTCGTCCAGATGGAGCCAAAAAAAGTTACTTTTATAAAATACTCCATTCTTAGGGGGTGAAGTTCCACCAAATGGAAGATCATGCCTTCGCCAAACCTTATCAAAACTACTAGAAACATAAAATTTAGACTGAATTTTAACATATGTATGTTTTAGAACAACCTAGTCATATTTTCTACTTCTTACATTTTCAAACAACGAAAATAATCCCCAGTCTCCAATTTGTAGTGGCCCTCTGAATTTAAATGCCTTTGTAAATGGATTCATTACAAAATAGTTGCGTGAATGAGAGCATTCTGTTGGTAAGGATAAAACTACCATTGGTCCAATAGTAGACTCTACTCTGCATCTTGAATCTATGAATCACAAATGAAAATGAGATAGGTGACCATTCTAATTAAGGGATTTAGCAATAAAATAATTGTCTTTATTATTCAGGAAAGGAAACATAAATCCAAATTCATTCATAGAGACATGCTTGCAACACAATACGAAAGAAGCGTTTTGCAAAACATTCTTCCATTGCTTACAAACAGTTCTAAACTTTATCACAACTAATAAAGGGAGCCAGAGGAAGACAATTTCAAGAATTTCAAATGGAAGACAACTCCAAATAGCTGGATCCATGATCAAACAATGAAATCACATGATATAGAAAAAAAACACATTTTGATATCAACAAAACAATTTAATGTTGAATAAATTAAAAGTAACATACATACATAATTTTCCATCTACACACACAAAAAAATTCACATATACACATTGTATAAAATCAAATGAGTGATAAGAACATTATTACAATAGTCAATAAAAATTCACAATTTTATAAACCTAATCTTTACAATCCAATATTATTAATGTTAATAAACCTATATTTATGTTTATATTAATGTCTATGTTTAATATTGTTGTTAATGTTTGTGTTAATATTTTTTAAATATTTATATCAATTTTTATTTTCAATATAATTATTAATATTAAATCATTTCATTGTTAATGGTTTAATTAACATTAAACCATTTTTTTTGTGTTAAAAACCTTAATCTTAAAAATCTCTTGTTATAAAATAACCTAATGTTACATGAACCAAATGATATAAAAATGTCAAATATTTAATCCTAATGTCACTGAATCTAGATAAACCTAAAGTTATCAAGCCTGATGTTTAATAATAAAAAAATTACATTAATATATAAATGCAAAATATATTTTTATATAAATTTCTATGTTGTACAACAACAACAACAAC